>CM069150.1:6733140-6968140 GCA_035221665.1 Okamejei kenojei | reverse complement strand
CACGGCAGGCGCACTCACAGGTCAGTCAAGCACGGTTGGTGGACTCACAGTTCAGTCACTCATGGCTGGTGGACTCACAGTTCAGTCACTCATGGCTGGTGGACTCACAGTTCAGTCACACATGGCGGGTGGACTCATAGTCCACTCACTCACGGCGGGTGGACACACAGTTCGGTGACTTCACGGTTGGACGTCTCACAACTCACATCATACCCAAAATCATGGCTGGTGGACTCACAGTTCACTCACTCACGGCTGGTGGACACACAGTTCAGTGACTCATGGTTGGGGTAGACACAGTTTCATGGCTCACTCACGGCTCACAGTTCAGATCACTCATAGGCGGCTGGTGGCTTCTGTGACAAAGTTCACCTCACTCACGAGATGGACTCACAGTTCACTCACCATCGGCTCAGACACACAGTCACGGCAGGTGGACTCACAGTTTCATCAGTTACAGCTGGTAGAACGCACAGTTCAGTCACTCAAGGCTGGTGGACGGTCACAATTCCCTCACTCACGGCTGGTGGACTCACAGTTCAGTAACTCATGGCTGGTGGACGTCACGGTTCAGTCACTCATGGCTGGTGGACTCACAGTTCAGTCACTCATGGCTGGCGGACTCAGATCACACTCACTCACGGCTGTGTGGGACACACAGTTCAGTGACTCATGGTTGGACGACTCACAACTCACTCACTCACGGCTGGTGGACTCACAGTTCACTCACTCTTGGCTGGCAGACTCACAGTTCACTCACTCATGGCTGGTGGACTCACAGTTCAGTCACACATGGCGGGTGGACTCATTCAGTGCACTCACTCACGGCTGGTGGACACACAGTTCAGTGACTCACGGTAGAACGTCTCACAACTCACTCATCATGGCTGGTGGTCTTACAGTTCACTCACGGCCTGTGGACACACAGTTCAGTGACTCATGGTTGGTAGACACAGTTCAGTGGTGGACCACAGCTGGTGTCGACTCACAGTTCAGTCACTCACGGCTGGTGGACAAAGTTCACTCACTCACGGCAGATGGACACAGTTCAGACACACCGGCAGGTGGACTCACATTCAGTCAGTCACTCTGTCAGTTTACAGGATGGTGGACGCACAGTTCAGTCACTCAAGGCTGGTGGACTCACATTTCATTCTCTCATGGCTGGTGGACTCACAATTCCCTCCACTCACGGCTGGTGGACTCACAGTTTTTTCTAAGGCATTCATGGCCGTTGGACTATAGTTCGCTTAAAAAACACGACTGGTGGATTCACAGTTCACTCACTCACAGCTAGTGGACTCACAGTTTCAGTCACTCACAGCTGGTGACTCCCACAGTTTCAGTGACTCACGACTGGTGGACTCACATTTCACGTTACTCAAGGCTGTTGGACACAGTTAGTCTCTCATGGCTGCTCGGAAACATAGTTCACTTCGCTCTCATAACGTCGACCTCACACGTTCAGTCACTCATGGCCTGGGGATTCATTGTTCACTTTACTCAGCTTGTGGACACACAGTTTCAGTGACTCACGGGGTTTTGTTTGTCTCACATCTCACTCACTCACGGCTGGTGGGACTCACAGATCACTCACTCACTTACGGTGGTGGACTCCATAGTTCAGTCAGGCACGGCTGGTGGACTCACCGTTCATTCACTTCATGGCTGCGTCAACTCACAGTGCACTCGCTATGGCTGGTGGGACTCTCAGTTCTGTTACTCACGGCTGGTGGATCACAGTTCTGTCATTCACAGTCTGGTCAAACTCACAGGTCACTCATGCTGGTGGACTCACAGTGCACTCATGGTGGTGTATTCACAGTTCCACTCATCATGGCTGGTGGACTCACAGTTCCACTTACTCTGGGCTGGTGGACTCACAGCTCACTCACTCATGGCTGTGGGATTCACAGTTTCTCTCACTCACGTCTGGTGGACTCACTGGTTCCGTCATGCACGGCTGGTGGACACAGAGTTCAGTGAATATGGATGGTGGACTCATAGTTTCACTCACTCATGGCTGGTGGACTCACCGTTCACCACTCACGGTCTGGTTAACTTCACAGGTCACTTACATGGCTAGTGGGCCTCACGTTCAACTCACTCTGGGCTGGTGGACTCACAGTTCATTACTCCGGGGTGGTGTACTCACCAGTCACTCATCATGGATGCGGGACCTCCACAGTTCACTCACTCACGGTGGTGGACTCACAGTTCAGTGACTCCACGGTTGGCGGGATCACAGTTCAGTTTCACTCACGGCTGGTGGAATTACGTTCAGTCTCTCACAGCTGGTGGACTACGTTCAGTCATCACGGCTGGTGAGACTCACAGTTCGTCACTCACGGCTGGTGGACTTACCATTCAACTTACTCACGGCTGGTTAACTCACAGGTCAACTCACTCCTCACATGGTGGACTAACAGTGCACTCGCTCTACGGCTGGTGGACTAACAGTTCAGTCACTCACGGCTGGTGGACTGACAGTTCAGTCATCACGGCTGCCGGACACAGTTCACTCACTCACTGGCTGCTTGGATTCACAGTTCAGTTACTCACGGCTGGCGGGACTCACAATTCTGTTCATTCACGGTTGATGGACTCACAGTTCAGTCAATCACAGCTGGTGGACTCACAGTTTGCTCACTCATGGTTGGTGAGTCAATGTTCAGCATTCATGGCCATTGGACTCAGTTCACTTAATCACGGCTGGTGGATTCACAGTTCAACTCACTATGGCTAGTGGACTCACAGTTCAGTCAGTCACAGTTGGTGGACACAGTTAAAGGTTCAATCACAGCTTGTGGACTCACAGTTGAGTCATTCACAGCTGGGGGTGAACTCATGTTCAGTGACTTCACGGCTGGTCGTTCACAGTTCACCACTCCACGGTGTGAATCTCACAGTTACTCACTCCAGCTGATGGATCACAGATGAGTCACTCATGGCTGGTGGACACAAGTTCACTCACTCAAGGCTAATATGGATACAGTTCAGTCCATGCTACTTGGACAGTTCACTCCTCTCAATGGTGCTGGGAATCACAGTTCAGTCACTCATGGCTGG
The DNA here is from genome assembly GCA_035221665.1 of Okamejei kenojei. Classification (NCBI taxonomy): domain Eukaryota; kingdom Metazoa; phylum Chordata; class Chondrichthyes; order Rajiformes; family Rajidae; genus Okamejei; species Okamejei kenojei. Next base: position 6,965,071 of record CM069150.1, on the reverse strand, counting down.
CGGACTCACAGGTCAGTCATGAATGGTTGGTGGATCACAGTTCAGTCAACTCATGGCTGGTTGACTCACAATTCAGTCACTCGTGGCTGGCGAAACATAGTCACCTCTCTCACATCTGGTGGAACCTCACGGTTCAGTCACGCATGGCTGGCGGGGACTCACAGTTCACTCGCTCTCATCTGTTGGCTCACAGGTCAGTCAATCACATGGCAGGTGGAATCCAGTTCAGTTACTCACGGTGGTGGACTCTCAGTTCAGTCACTCACGCTGGTGGTACTCACAGTTCAGTCACACATGGCTGGGTGGACTCATTAGTCCACTCACACACGGCTGGTGGACGACAGTTCAGTGACTCACAGTTGGACGTCTCACAAACTCATTTACTCGTGGGGGCCTGGTGAGACTCACAGTTCACTAACTCACGGCTGGTGACACCACAGTTCAGTGACTCTCGGTTGGGATGATCACAGTTCAGTCACTCACGGCTGGTGGCCTCAAGTTCAGTGACGCTATGGCGCTGGACACAAATTCACTTCACTCATGGCTGCAGGAATCACAGGTTCAAGTGATCACCGGCTGGCGGGACTCACAGTTCAGTCATGCTCAGTTGGCGGAATCACAGTTCACTCATCTCGGGAAGGTGGACTCACAGTTCAGTGATCCACGGCTGGCTGGACTCACAGTTCAGTAACTCACAGCTGGTGGACAAAGTTAACTCACTCAAGGTCTGCGGACTCACAGTTCAAGACACTCTCGGTCCAACGTGGACTCTAAGTTTCAGTCATGTCCACAGTGGGTGGACGCACAGGTTCAGTCCACTCACGGCTTGCGTGGACTCAAGTTCACTCACTCACGGCTGCTGGACCAGTTACTCAACTCATGGTTGCTGGGAACCACTGTCCAGTGACTCACGGCTGGTGGACTCACAGTTCAGTGACGCGATGGCTGCTTGGGACACCAATTCACTCACTCAGGCTGCAGGAATCACTGTTCAGTGACTCACGGGCTGGCGGACTATAGTTCAGTCATGCACAGTTGGGCGGCTCACAGTTCAGTCATCATGGCTGGTGGATTCACGTCAGTCATCATGGCGGGTGGGACTCACAGTTCTGTCACACATGCGGTGTGGATCATAGTGCAATACTCTCACGGCTGGTGGGACTCCAGTTCAGGTCACTCCACGCAGGTGGACTCACAGTTCAGTCAGTTAAGCTGGTAGACGCCACAGTTCTCAGTCACTCAAGGCTGGTGGACTCACAATTCCCTTCACTCACGGCTGGTGGACTCACAGTTCTGTCACTCATGGTGGTGGACAAAGTTCACTCACTCACGGTGCGGACTCACTGTTCAGGACATTCAGGGCAGGTGGGACTCCACAGTTCTGTAACTCATGGCTGGTGGACTCCACGGTTTCAGTCACTCATGGCTGGTGGACTACAGTTCAGTCACTCATGGCTGGTGGACTCATAGTTCACCTCACTCCACGGCTGGTGGACACACAGTTTCAGTGATCATGGGTTTGGAGCGTCTCACAAACTCACCTCCTCACGGCAGGTGGACTCAAGTTCACACTCACTCATGCTGGCAGGACTCAAAGTTCACTCACTCATGGCTGGTGGACTCACAGTGCAGTACACTTGGCGGGTGGGACTCAAGTGATTCACTCAGGCTGGTGGGACACACAGTTTCAGTGGACTCACGGGTAGGACATACTCACAAACTCACTCATTCTTTGTGGTTGGTCTTTACAGTTCACTCACGGCGTGGTGGGACACACAGTTCAGTGACTCATGGTTGGGTAGACACAGTTCAGTCACTCTCAGTGGTGGACTCACAGTTCAGTCACTCACGGCTGGTGGACAAAAGTTCACTCATCACGGCAGATGGACACAGTTCAGACACACACAGGGCAGGTGGACCAGCAGTTCAGTCAGTTACAGCTGGTGGACGCACAGTTCAGTCACTCAAAGGCTGGTGGGACTACATTTCAATCACTCATGGCTGGTGGATCACAAATTCCCTTCACTCACGGCTGGTGGACTCACAGTTCAGGCATTCATGGCCGTTGGACTCATAGTTCGCATAACGATGGTGGATTCACTGTTCACTTCACTCACAGTATTGGACTCACAGTCAGTCACTCACAGCTGGTGGACTCACAGTTCAGTGACTCACGACTGGTGGACTCACATTTCACGGACTCATGGCTGATGGGCACAGTTCAGTCACTCATGGCTGCTGGACCACATAGTTCACACGCTCACATAACGTCGAACTCACAGTTCAGTCACTCATGGGTCTGGTGGATTCATTGTTCACTTACGCTTGTGGACACACGTTCCAGGATCTCACGGTTGTTTGTTCTCACATCTCACTCACTCACGGCTGGTGGACTCACAGATCACTCACTTACGGCTGGTGCGGACTCATAGTTCAGTCAGGGCACGGCTGGTGGACTCACCGTTCATTTCACTCATGGCTGGGTCAACTCACAGGGGTCACTCACTCATGCTGGTGGACTCACAGTGACTCGCTCATGTGCTGGGTAACTCACAGTTCGTTACTCACGGCTGGTGGAACGCACATGCTTCATCACAGCTGTCACTCACTGGGAAAGCATGATTGTTATGTATGATAGATGGATTGGATAGATTGGAAACACACACAAGTAAGACAAAGGTATAGTAAGAATGCGATGAATACAACGCAAAAATTAATATTGAAGATAAGGACAATCACTCACGTCTTGTGACCTCACAGTTCCGTCAGCAACGGAGGGTGGACACAAGTTCAGTGACTCATGGATGTAGGACCATAGTTCACCTCACTCATGGCTGTGGGACTCACCGTTCACATCACTCACGGCTGGTTAACTCACAACAAAGGTCACTCATGATAGTGACTCACAAGTTCACTCACACGTGCAGGAGACTCACAGTTCCCTTACTCAGGCTGTGTACTCACAGCTCACGTCACTCAGCTGCGGAACTCCCAGTTCACACACTCACGGCTGGTGACTCACAATCGAGTTACTTCACGGTTGGCGGACTCACAGTTTCAGTCACTCCGGCTGGTGGACATACCGTTCAGTCACCTCACAGCTGGTGGACTTTACCGTTCAGTCCCGCACCGCTTGGTTGGACTCACAGTTCAGTCACTCACGCTGAGGACTCACCATTCACTCTACCACCTCACGGCCTGGTTGAACTCACAGGTCACTCACACACACTGGTGGACAAAACAGTTCACTCGCTCACCATGGCTGTGGACTTCACAGTTCTCACTCACCGTTGTGAGACTGACATTACAGTCAGCTACACATGGCTCCGACACACTTCCATATCACTCATTCTGGCTGCTGAATCACAGTCAGTTACTCAGTAGACAACGGCTGCGGACTCACAATTCTTTCATTCCGGTTGGTGGACTCCACAGTTCAGTCACTCACAGCTGGTGGACTCACAGTTTTCTCCTCATCCCCGGGTTTTGTGCCTCACAATTCAGCATTATCATGGCCATTGACTACAGTTCACTAATCATGGCTGGTGGATTCACAGTTCACACACTCATGGCTAGTGGATCACAGTTCAGTCAGTCACATTGGTGGACACAGTTTAAGATCCATCACAGCATGTGGACCACACAGTTGAGACATTCACAGCTGGTGACTCACAGTTCAGTGACTCACGGCGGTCGTCCTCACAGTTCACATCAACTCACCGGAAGCTGTTAGACTCACGTTCACTCACTCCCAGCTGATGTGACTCACAATTGAGTCACTCCTAAGGCAGGTGGACACACAGATCACGTCACTCCAGGCTGATGGATACAGATTCAGACACACATGGCTACTGATCAGTTCACTCACTCACTGTGCTGGAAGTCACAGTTCAGTCACTCATGGCTGGCGACATCACAGGTCATCAAAATGGTTGTTGGAACTCACAGTTTCACCAGTCACTCATGGCTGGTGGACTCACAATTCAGTCCCTTCTTCGGCTAGTCGAACCCATAGTTCACAGATCGCACCTACATCCTGGTTGACTACACGGTTCAGACACGCATGGCTGGTGGCGGACACAACAGTCACGCCAATCGCTCTCATCTGTTGGCTCGGGGGCCGGGGATGGGGTATAGGGGGGCGCGTGGTCACTCATGCATGTGGTGGACCACACAGTCATCCTCACGCTGGTGGACTCTCAGTTCATCACTCACACGGCTGTGACTCACAGTTTTCACAGTCACACATGGCTGGTGGACTCTAGTCCCACTCACTCACGGCTCTGGTGGACGCACAGTTTTCAGTGACTCACAGTTGACGTCCTCACAACTCATTTACTCTTGGCTTGGTGGACTCACAGTTACACGCAAATCACTCACGGCTTGGTGGACACAAGTTCAGTCAGGTCACAGCTGGTGGAGCGCACAGTTTTTTCAGTCACTCACGCTTGTGGACTCACAGTTCACTCACTCACCGCTCTGGACACAGTTCCACTCACTCATGGTTGCTGGAATCACTGTCCAGTGACTCACGGCTGGTGACTCAACAGTTTCAGTGACGCATGGCTGCTGACACAATTCCCCTCACTCAAGGCATGCAGGAATCACAGTTCAGTGACTCACTGCTGGCGGACTTCATAGATTCAGTCATGCACAAGTTTGGCGGACACACAGTTACACTCACTCACGAAGGTGGACCTCATCACAGTTCAGAGACCCAAGGCTGGTGGACTCACAGTTCAAGTCACTCCACAGCTGGTGGACAAAGTTAACTCCACTCACCGGCTGCTGGACTCTCGAGGTTCAGACTCACACGGCAATGTGGGACTCACAGTTTCATGTCAGTCACAGCTGGGTGGGCGCACAGTTCAGTCCTCACGGCTGTGGACTCACAGTTCATCTCACTCACAGGCTGCTGACACGGTTCACTTCAACTCTGGTTGCTGAATCACTGTCCAGTGACATCACGCTTGGTGGACTCACATTCAGTCACTCACGGTTTGTGGACTCACAGTTCAGTCACTCACAGCTGGTGGACTCACAGTTCTGCCAACTCAAAGGCGTTGACACATCAACACACATTTCAGTCAACGCACGAGTGGCGGACGCTACACAGTTCAGTCACTCACCTGGCTTGGTGGACTCCAGTTCACTTGCACATGGCTGTGTACTCACAGCTCACTCACTCATGGCTGCGGGAACTCACATTCTGTCACTTCACGGCTGGTGGACCCCACAGTTCAGCCACACATGGCTGGTCATCTCACAGTTCACTCAACTCAAAGCTGGTGGACTCGCAGTTCACTCACTCTCAGAAGCAGGTGGCCTCACATGTCACTCACTCAAGCTGATGAGATACAGTTTCAATCCACATCACCTGCTGGACAGTTTTCACTCTCTCACAGGTGCTGGAATCACTGTTCAGCTCACTCACGTAGCTGAGTACTTCACAGTTCAGTCACTCATGGCAGGTGGACTCCCAGTTCAGGTCACTCACGGCTGTGTGACTCTCGAGTTCAGTCACATCACCAGGCTGGTGGACTCACAGTTCAGTCACACATGCTGGTGGACCAATATCCACTCACCTGTGGACACACAGTTCAGTGACTCACGTTGGAACGACTCACAACTCATTCACTCTCATGGCTGTGGACTCCAGTTCAGTCACTCATGGCTGGTGGCCCTCACACTTCAGTTCACCTCACGCTGGTGCCCTCACAGTTTGAGTACGCCATGGCTGCTGGACACAATTCACTCACTCAAGGCTGCAGGAATCACAGTTCATGACTCAAACAGGAGGCTGGTGGACTCACAGTTCAGACGTCACTCACAGCTGGTGAAGAAAGTTCACTCACTCACGGCTGCTGGACTCACAGTTCGACACATCACGGCAGGTGACTCACAGTTCAGTCATCACAGCTGGTGGACCCGCACAGTTCAGTCACTCATAGCGGGTGGACTCACAGTTCACTCACTCACAGGCCTGCTGGACACAACAACAGTTTCTGCTCACTCATGGCTGCTGAAACACAAGTCCAGTGACTCTGGCTGGCGGACTCACAGTCAGTCACTCACGGTTGTGTACTCACAATTCAGTCACTCACAGCTGTGGACTTCACAGTTTTCTGTCACTCACGACGTGGACAAACATTTCAGTCACGCACGGGTGTGGACTCACAGATTCACCTCACGGCTGGTGGGACACACAGTTTTCACTTACTCATCGGCGGTGTACTCACATCTCACTCACTTCATGGCCTGGCAGACTCACAGTTTCGTCTACTCGTGGGGGGGGGTATCTGGGGGGGGGGGGGTGCTGGTGACACACATTTCATCACACAAAAGATAGGGGGAAATGGCTGGTGGGGGGGTACTATATAATCACCCATATACCACAAATATCTGGGGCACACAACTAAGGGTATCCTTTAGAGATCACGACTATAACACCCACACATCAACAGAGTCACATGACCATAGTCGAGCGGAACAGGAGGCGTGGGATACATGCGACTCGTCGTCACTGCCATGGCCCACATCTCGTGTCGAGAACATACAACACCTCAAACACTACATATAATTGGTGTAACGCGTATAACTTCGCGAGTCGCGACAAATTGGATGGTGTAAAGGTATACGAGTGCGCTTCTTTAATGACATTTAACATTCAAATTAATTCTAGCAATGCGAGCTTAGTAGATCTGGAAGAGATGCATAAAGATGGAATAGAGTCAGGTAATTATTATAATTGGGTACACGAGCGAGCGTAGGAGGGGGTACATGTGGAACAACAATATATGCTAATAAGAATGCTATGGTATAATAATATCTACAATGTTAATCTATCTGTAGCTGATAAGAAATAAGATAAGGAAGATAGAAGAGCGATATGAATATATAGTGTTAATAGCTAAAAGCGCTATCTGCACAGATTATTAACTTAATAAAAAGGTCAAATTATATGTATAGGAGAAGGATAAATAGGAGTTAATAATTGAGTAAGTATGAGCGAGGGAGATGTTGAGGATATATATGGACATGATGGAGCTAGTGCGGGTAGAGGGGGTCGAGCGTTCTCTTGTAATTAAAGAGGGGGTTAGAGAAGAATAGATATAAAAAGGAGTAGTCTGGATAGAGATAGAGGGTGGAGAAATGGATATAACTATCGTGAGGGTGAAGAAATGGATGATATAAGGGTGGCTGTTAGGAAGGTATAAAAGTGCTATCAATTCAGATGAGATGTTGAAATGGATGGACTAGATAGGAGGAGGACTATATTGTGAGGGATGGATAGGGGGTAGAAAGGTAAAGAAAGCAAATATGGGTAGCTATTGGGAGATAGAAAGGGGGGGTAGATATTGGATGGATGAAAATTTGGTATATGAACGTAATCAAGGATTGATGACTAAGTGAAAGATAGATGGATTTAATGCACAGTGACAGATAGATAAATGTTGAGATATTTAAACCCACACCCCCACCAACCTACAATACACATGCGAGGACTCCATTCTCCACACTCACAATGGTGGACTCTACATGGCATCACTCAAGGCTGATGATACAGTTCAGTCACTCATGCTGCTGGACATTTCACTCTCGCACGTGCTGGAATCACAGTTCAACCACTCACAAGGCTGGCCGGACTCACAAAGGTCAGTCATGAATGGTTTTGGTGACTCACATTCCAGTCACTCATGGCTGGTTGACTCACAATTCAGTTCCTCAGGCTGGCGAACACATAGTTCACTTCGCTCACTAACTGTGGACTCACGTTCAGTCACCATGGCGGAGGTGACTCACAGTTTCACGTCGCTCACATCTGTTTGGCTCAACAGTTCAGTCACTCATGGCAGGTGGAACTCACTGTTCAGTTACTTAAGCTGGTGGTGACTCTCCTTCAGTCACTCACGGTTGACGTCTCACAACTCATTCACAATCATGTCTGGTGGAACTCACAGTTTCACTCCCTCACGGCTGGTGGACACACAGTTCAGTGACCCACGGTTGGTGGATCGCACAGTTCAGTAACACAGGGCTGGTCGTCTCACAGTTTCACTCACTCACAAATAGGTTGGACTCACAGTTCACTCACTCAAGCTGATGATACTAGTTCAGTCACTCACAGTCCTGCTGGACATTTCACTCACTCACAGGTGCGGGACTCACATGTTCATCACTCACAGCTGGAGGACTCACTGTCAGTCATGAGGGTTGGTGGACTCACAGTTCAGTCACGCATGGCTGGCGGACAATCACAATTCAAGTCAATCATGGCTGGGCGAACACTTAGTTCACTTATCGTTCACATCTGGTGGACTCACGGTTCAGTCACGTCATGGCTGGCAGACACAGTTCACTCGCCTCATCGGTGACTCACAGTTCAGTCACTATGGCTTTGGCTTGTGGACTCATAGTCTACTCACGCTCACTGGTGGACGCACCAGTTTCAGTGACTCATGGTTGGAACAACACAAATCATTCACTCATGCTGTGTGGAACTCACAGTTTCAGTCCACTCATGGCTGGAGGGCTCACACTTTTCAGATCACTCCACGGCTGGTGGCCTCACTTCATGACGCAATGGCTGCTGGACACAATTCACTTCACTCACACAAGGCTGCTGTACTCACAGTTCAAACACTCACGGCAGGTGGACTCACAGTTCAGTCAGTCACAGCTGGTGGAAGACGCACAGTTCAGTCACTCACAGCTGTGGACTCACACGTTCATACACTCACGGCTGGTGGACTCGCAGTTCAATCACTCACGGCTGGTGACTCACAGTTCAATTCACTCACTAGGCTTGGTAGACACACCGGTTCACTCACTCATGGCTGGTATCTCACAGGTCACTCAATCAAGCTGGTGGACTCACAGTGCACCGCACTCACAGCTGGTGGACTCATAGTTCATTCACTCACGCTGTGGAACTCACAGTTCAATCACTCTGGCAGGTGGCCCTGACAGTTCACTCACGGCTGGTGGACTCACAGTACTGTCACTCACGGCTGTGTGGATTCACAGTTCAGCACCAGCAAACCACGGCTGGTGGACGCACAGTTCACAAATCACTCCACGGCTGGGTGGAAACCCAGTTGCAGTGGCTCATGTTGTCATCTCACAACTTACTCATGGCTATGACTACAGTCCCCTCACTTAAGAGGCTGTGGACCACACAGGTTCAGGACTCATCCAGTTTGGTCGTCCCTCACAATCACTCCCATCACGGCTAGTGGACACACAGATCATTGACGTCACCGGATGTGGACCACATTCTCTCACTCATGGCTGTTGACTCTCAGTTAGTCACTCACCGGCCGGTGACTCACCGTTCAGTTACCTCACTGCTTGTGGACTCACATTCAGTCACTCACAGGCCTGGTGGACCATCACCGTCCATTCACAGTCACAGCTGGTTTAACTCACATTGCCACTCACATCACACTGGTGAACTCACAGTGCACACACTCACGCTGGTGGACTCACATTCAGTCCACTCACGGCTGGTGGACTAAAGTACCAGAGTCTCACTCACGCTGGTGGACTCACCGTTCAGTCACTCATGGAAGAGGAGTGAACTCACAGTTCAGAGGGGGATATCTACACACGTGGCATCGGCTGGACAACATTTCACTATCACTCATAGGTGCTGCTGGAAACACTGTTCAGTGACTCACTTGCTTGCGTGACAATCTCAGTTCATAGTCACTCACGATGCCTGAACTCCAGCCCCGTATCAGTCACTCAGAGGCTTGGTGGACTCACAGTTCAATCATCTCACAGGCTGGTGGCCTCACAGTTTCTGGTCACTTCGACTGCTGGTTGACACAGTTCGACACTCAAGGCTGGTGGACTCAAATTTCAGTCACTCATGCTGGTTGGGACTCAACTCACAATTCTGTCACACACGGCTGGTGGACACAATATCTTTCTGTCACTCACAGATGGTGGACTCATCATTTTCAAGTGGGGGGGGGGGGGGGTGTCACTCACGTTGGTCAACTCACAGGTCACTCACGCTGGTGGACTCACAGTTCACTAACTCTTGGCTGGTGAACTCACAGTTCACTACTCATGGCTGGTGTACTCACAGCTCTCACTACACTCATGGCTGCGAGACTCACAGTTCACTCACTCATGGCTGGTGGACTCATTCTTCAACAGTTCTTCACTCACAACTGGTGGGTTCTCACAGTTCAGTCACTCACGGCTGGTGGACCTCACATTTCTGTCACTCACGGATGGTGGAACTCACCGTTCACATCACTCACGGCTGGTTAAACTCACACAGGTCACTGACGCTGGTGGACTCACAGTGCACTCACTCGTGACTGGTGGACTCACAGTTCACTTATCTCAAGCGCAGGTGGCCTGACAGTTCACTCATGGCTGGTGGACTCACAGTACACTCAATCTTGGCTGGAGGACTCACACTTCACTTACTCCCTGGCTGGTGGACTCACAGCTCAACTCACATCACATGGCTGCGGACTCACAGTTCAGTCACATCATGCTTGGTGAACTCACGTTCACCCCACTGTCACTCACGGCTGCGGGAACTCATTCACTCACTCATGGCTGCTGGAATCACAGTTGAGTGACTCACGGCTTGCAGACTCACAGTTCAGTCACTCACGGCTGGTGGACTCACAGTTCAGTCACTCACAGCTGGTGGATTCACAGTTTCTCTCACTCATGGCTGGTTTGACCTCACAGTTCAGTCACTCACAGCTGGTGGACTCACCATTCAGTCACTCACGGCTTGTGGACTCACAGTTTCAGTCCACTCACGGCTGGTGGACTCACCGTTCACTAATCACTCACGGCTGTTAACTCACAGGTCACTCACTCACACTGGTGAACTCACAGTGCACATCACTCACCGCTGTGGACTCACAGTTCAGCACTCACGGCTGGTGGACTCACAGTTCAGTCACTCACGGTTTTTGGTGGACTCACAGTTCAGTCACTCCTCAGCTGGGTGGACTCACCGTTCAGTCACTCACGGCTGGTGGACTCACATTCAATCACTCACGCTGGTTCCTCACAGTTCAGTCACTCACGGCTGTGACTTACAGTTCTGACACTCACGGCTGGTGGACTCACATTTTCAGTCACGCACGGCTGGTGGACTCACAGTTCTGTCACTCACAGATGTGGACTCATCATTCACATCACCCTCACTCACGGTTGGGACAACTCACAGGTCACTCACCTGGTGTGGACTCACAGTTCACTAACTCTTGGCTGGTGAACACCTCACAGTTCACTTACTCATGGCTGGTGTACTCACAGCGCCCGTCACTCATGGCTGCTGGACTCACAGTTCACTCACTCATGGCTGGTGGACTCACAGTTCTGTCACTCACAACTGGTGGGTTCCACAGTTCAGTCACTCACGCTGGTGGACTCACAGTTCAGTCACTTCTCAGCTGGTGGACTCACCGTTCACTTTATCACTCACGGCTGGTTAACTCACAGGTCACTGACGCTGGTGACTCACAGTGCACTCACTCGTGACTGTGGACTCACAGTTCACTTACTCATGGCAGGTGGCCTGATCAGTTCGCTCATGGCTGGTGGACTCACAGTACACTCACTCTTTAGCTGGTGGACTCACACTTCACTTACTCCTGGCTGTGGACTCACAGCTCACTCACTCATGGCTGCGGGACTCACAGTTCAGTCACTCATGGCTGGTGGAACTCACGGTTCTGTCACTCACGGGGCTGCGGGACTCAGTCACTCCCTCATGGCTGCTGGAATCACACTTCAGTGACATCACGGCTTGCGGACTCGCAGTGCAGTCATCCATCACGGTTGGTGGACTCACAGTTCTGTCACTCACGGCTGGTGACTAACAGCTCACTCACTCATGGCTGCGGACTCATAGTTCACTCATTTCACTGCTGGTGGACACCATAGTTCTGTCACTCACTCCGGCTGGACCACAGTTCACTCATACATGGCTGGTGGACTCACAGTTCAGTCACTCACGGGCTGGTGAACTCACAGTTCAGTGACTCACGTCTGGTGGACTCATAGTTCACTCACTAACGGCTGTGTGGACTCACTGTTCAGTGACTCACGTTGGTTTTTAGTCTCACAACTCACTCATGGCTGTGGACTCAACAGTCCACCCACTCAAGGCTGGTGGACACACAGTTCAGTGACTCACAGTTGGGTCGTCTCAGAACACACTCCCTCACGGCTGGTGGACACACAGTTCAGTGACTCACGGTTGGTGGACTCAGAGTTCTCCCACTCATGGCTGGTTGACTCTCAGTAAAGTCACTCACAGCTGGTGGACTCACCCGTTTCAGTCACTCACACAGGTGGTGGACTCACAGTTCAGTCCTCACGGTTGGTGGACTCAGAGTTCTCCCACTCATGGCTGGTTGACTCTCAGTAAAGTCACTCACAGCTGGTGGACTCACTGTTCAGTCACTCACGGCTGGCTAACTCACAGCTTAGTCACTCACAGCTGGTGGACTCACTGTTCATCACGTATTGTCACGTACGGCTGGTGGACTCACAGTTCAGTCACTCACGGCTGGTGGACTCACAGTTCTGTCATTCATGGCTGGTAGACTCACATTTCAGTCACTCACAGCTGGTGGACTCACAGTTCTGTCACTCACGGATGGTGAACTCACCGTTCACTCACTCACGGCTGGTCAACTCACAGGTCACTCACACTGATGGACTCATATTGTACTTGCTCACGACTGATGGACTCACATGTCACATCACTTACTCAATGCAGTGGCCTGACAGTTTCACTGGGGGGACTCACAGTGCTCACAGTCACTTCTTGGCTAGTGGACGAACACTTCACTTACTCATGACTGATGGACTCACAAGCTCACCTCACTCACGGCTGCGGGACTCACAGTTCACTCATGGCTGGTGGACTCACAGTCCAGTCACTCACGGATGGTGGACTCACAGTTCAGTCACTCACGGCTGCCGGACACAGTTCACTCACTCATGGCTGCTGGAATCACAGTTCAGTGACTCACGGCTTGCGGACTCACAGTTCAGTCACTCACGGCTGGTGGACTCACAGTTCAGTCACGCACGGATGGTGGACTCATCATTCACTCACTCACAGCTGGTCAACTCACAGTTGATGAACTCAATTCACTCACTCTTGGCTGGTGGAATCACACTTCATTTACTCATGGCTGGTGTACTCACAGCTCACTCACTCATGGCTGCGGGACTCACAGTTCACTCACTCATGGCTGGTGGACTCACAGTTCTGTCACTCAGAACTGGTGGACTCACAATTCAGTCACACACGGCTGGTGGACTCACAGTTCAGTCAATCATGGCTGGTGGGCTCACAGTTCAGTCAAACTCATGGCTCATGGCTGGTGGACTCATAGTTCATCGCTCACGGCTGGTGACCCACAGTTTCAGTCACTCACAGCTGGTGGACTCACATTTCAGTCACTCATGGCTGGTGGACTCATAGTTCAGTCACTCACAGCTGGTGGACTCACATTTCAGTCACACATGGCTGGTGGAGTCTCAGTTCTGTCACTTAAGCATGGTGGACTCTCCGTTCACTCACTCACATCTGGTGAACTCACAGGTCACTCACGCTGGTGGACTCACAGTTCACTCACTCATGGCTGGTGGACACACAGTTCAGTGAGATATCACGGTTTGGATCGTCTCTCAACTCACTCACTCATGGCTGGTGGCTACACAGTTCAGTGACTCACAGTTGGACTCAACAGTCACTCACTCAGTGGCTTTTACTCACAGTTCATACTCACACACTCGGCTGGTGAACTCGCCAGTTCAAACGTCACTTCACGGTTTGGTGTTGGACTCACCGATCACACGTCACTCACGGCTGATTGACTAAAAAAACACATTTCAGTCGAAACTCACTCAATAGTGGACTCACCGTTCACGCTCCACTCCACGGCTGGTCCAAGTCACAGTTTCACTCACTCGATGGTGGTAGGACAGGAGACTCACAGTTCACTTACTCACGCTGGTATTGTATTACTCACAGCTCACTCATCATCTACGGCGCCTGCTCGACTCACAGTTCACTCACTCACAGGTGGGTTATGGAGATCACAGTAGCTCACCTGATGGAATAATGGCTGGAAAGAAAGGTGGGGGGAAGAAATGGGTCACAGTATCACATCACTCTGCCTAATGGACTCACAGTTTGTAGAAATGTACTCACTCACGCTGTGGAGTCACAGTATCACTCACTCACAACTGGTGGACTCAAGTTTACTCACCTTAGAGATGCGCAGCTGGACTCACATTTTCACTCACTGATATAAACGCTGGTGGACTCATCCATCACACATGCAAACACGACATCAAAACACTCCATCCTTCATACACCACCATCCAACACACAAAAACTCTCCACACACACCCTCCAACACACACACACACCCAATCAACACAATCACACACACCCTCCAACTAAACACCCACACCCACAACGCATCGCACCACACGCACACAAGCACTCCCACACACACACACACACACACACACACACACACACACACACACACACACTCCATCACAAACACACACACACAAACACACCACAACACTCCATCACAAACACACACGCATCCGGGACATACGACAGTAAAAGTCTCTTGACTATACTCACGCCCGACTTTTGCACTGAGCACAACCTCTGAACTGAACGTGCCTTCCCCGTCTGAGTGCGACTTACGGACTTAACGCGACCCTCCTGGACTGAATGCGACTTCCGAACTCAGCACGGCTGATTGGCTAACAGTTCACTCCTCACAGCTGGTGGGCTCATAATTCAGTCACTCACTCACTCATATATACATAATATATATATATATATGTATATATATATATATATGTTAAAAAAATTAATATATATATGGCAGCACGATGGCGCAGCGGTATGGTTACTGCCTTATGGCGCCAGAGACCCGGGTTCGATCCTGACTGTGGGTGCTGTCTGTATGGAGTTTGTACATTCTCCCTGTAACCATGTGGGTTTTATCTGGGTGCTCCAGTTTCCTCCATCATTCCAAATATGTGCAGGCTTGTAGGTTAATTGGCTTATGTAAATTGTCCCCAACGTGTAGGATAGAACTTGTGTATGGGTGATTGCTGGTGGCATGAACTCAGTGGGCTGAAGGGGCTTTGTCCACACTGTATCTCTAAAACAAAATATCACCAGTCAATTAAGTTTCATTTAACAGATTGATTGAAAGATCCAGCATCAAAAATAATAGATCCACTGAGTGCACTATGACAATCAGTCATCCGTTCACACTAAATGTGTCGGAAGGAACTGCAGATGCTGGTTTAAACTGAAGATAGACACAAAAAGCTGGAGTAACTCAGCGGGACAGGCAGCTGGAGAGAACAAATCGGTGGAAACCCACATGGTTACAGGGAAAACATGTAAACCCCACACAGACAGCACTTGATCTCAGCTGCGCTGCTGTGCCGTCCTTTTAAGGATAATTTGATTGGATGTTTTCCTCACAAAAAACGTACTTTGATAGCACTAATCATTTACAAGAAGCTTTTCCCAGGATATTTTACTGAAACGGGGTTAAATGTGTGTTGCATCCATTTCTTCCCTCCCCTAACTGACATTCCTTCCTCTAGCTTCACAATTTGTAACTCTTCAGTACTTCAGTCTCACACCTCCTGTCTTTTCATCTCTGGCATCTGCTGGATTGGAGATTTCATCTCCAACCATCTGCCTATCAAAACCCTCCCTTCATTGTATCCACCTTTTACTTGCAAGGCTTTGTCCAGCCCCTCCTCTCTTCCGTCTCTCTTACCCACCCCCCACCCCCCCCCCCATTCCCCTCCGCGCCTGCCTCGACCAGTCTGGTCAGGTGCTGACCCAAAACATCGCCTATCCATGTTCTCCAGAGCTGCTGCCTGAGTCATTGAGTTACTCCAGCAAATTGTGCCTATTTTTCTTTAAAAAAGGCAAGGACTAATTTACACCAAAATAAGTAACTTGGTGATGCAGTCAAAGGTGTGAGGAACCACGGAGGCAGAATCTAGTGTGGAGAATATTGATTCAAATTTCAAGAAATACCTCTCTGAGGTTTGACTATGAGCGCCACAAAATTACAGCCATTTATGCCGGGAATTGGCTTTTCCATCTAAATTTGCAGGGATCAATAGCAATCAGTGGAAGAAGTTCAACACTGCTGACTTGTGCGCGAATGTGAATTACACGCCAGACAAATATAATTTTTTACCTACAGTTAACGGTCCTGTCTTAACTAATTGCATCTCCGACGTATACAGATTAGGAATAAAAAAGGTTACGCATATTTACTGATAAAAGAACATCAGAAAATATGTAGATCTTTCAGTCTATCACAATATCATCATTCAATGAATCTAAACACAGTCATACAGTTGTGCAGCAGAGAACGTGGCCCTTCAACCCACCATGTCCATGCTAACCTTTTTGCTCATCTACATTAATCTGCATTAAGTGTATTTATAGAATCTTGCCTACTTACATGTCTGTTAAATGCTTCTTAAATGTAGTGATTACGTCTGAGTCCAGCACCTCCTCTGGCAACGTATTCCAGATATCAAGCTTTCACAGTGTAAAAAAGCTTTCACATAGTTTTCTGGCCCGTTTGAAACTCATTCCTCTCACCTTAAACCTGGTGTATCACCTCTTGTTTTTCATACTCTAACCATGGGAAACGATTTTAGACCATCTACACACATGCCCCTCATAACCTTATAAACTTTTATTGTTATTTCCTCAGTCCCCTTCATTCCAGGGAAAACAATCCAATCTGTCCAATTTCTCCACATAATTCATCTCCAATCCAGGCAATTTGCCGATCAATAGACACAAAAAGCTGGAATAATTCAGCGGGACAGGCAGCATCTCTGGAGAGAAGGAATGGGTGACGTTTCGGGTCAAGACCCTTCTTCAGAAAGATCACCCATTCCTTCTCTCCAGAGATGCTGCCTCTCCCGCTGAGTTAGTCCAGATTTTTGTGTCTATCTTCGGTTTAAACCAGCATCTGCAGTTCATTCCTACACAATATGCTGATCAATTTCCTCTGCACTCTCTCCAATGTAAAAAAAAACACTCACATCCTTCCTGCACTCGAGGACCAGAACTGCAGTCAATAATCCAAGTGTGTAGGAAGGAACTGCAGGAAGGAACTGAAGGAAGGTCAGCTCACTCCTCTGACATCAGTCTGAAGATGGGTCTTGACCTGAAACATCACCCGTTCCTTCTCTCCAGAGACGCTACCTGTCCCGCTGAGTTACTCCAGCATTTTGTGTCTATCTTCAATACTCCAAGTGCAGCTATGTGTTTTTTTTTTCTAATTATACTTTGCAGCTATGTCGTTCTTTGGGGTATTTCTAACAATCTTGCAGAATTTATGTTATCAGGCAACTGAATCATCCCAGCACAACCAGAGAGCAGTGCTGAATTACCATCCACTAACCTTGATCGGACGTTGCTAGCTTTATCTTGCACTAAATGCCATCCCCTTATACACTGTAAATGGCTCAATTGAAATCATGCATTGTCTTTCTGCTGACCGGTTAGCAAGCGACCAAAGCTTTTCACTGTACCTCAGTCACACGTGACAATAAACAAAACTGAACTAATGTATAATTTACTTTTGTGCATTTATCTGAGTCTATGTCCCTGCGTTGCTGCTACAAGCAATGTTTTTGTGTACTGTATCTCACTGTACTTGGCACATGACAATAAACTTGGCTTGCCAGTGTTTTAATAAAGCTGCAATATGAAGTCCCAGTTCTTATACACCAAGCATGACCAATGAAAGCAAGCATGTTTCATTCCATTGCAATCACCCTGTTGACTTGTCCTTTAGCATTTTGATTGATTGACTGAATCCAATTAATTGTGTTAAAAAAAACAGCACGGAAACAGATCTTTCAGCCCCACGCTGACCATCGATCACCCTTCACACTTCTTCTTTAATCCCACTTACTGTATCATTCTTATGTGCCTTTGATGCCATTTCATTACAATTCTGTGAGATACAGTTACCATATTGAGTGATTTTAGTGTATTTTTCTGAATTATGGACATAAATTGACAAGAGTCATGGAGCCACAAAGGTATCCAGCATGGCAACAGGGCCCAAAGTCCTACCTTGTCCCATACTGACTAAGTAGGCATGCTGGGCTAGTCCCATTTGCCTGCATTTGGCGGATATCCGACAATCTATACACCTGTCCAAATGCCTTTTAAAAGTAAATAAAGGCATACTTTAGAAGTTTTGGCTGTCTGCAACAATGAAACCCATTCATTACTCAAGGAATGGCCCGATACTCATTTCCCCGTGTATGCATTGTGTTAGGTAACAATAAACGATAAAAGGAACGACACAAGTGACTGCAGATGCTGCAATCTTGAGCAAAAAAACAAACTTCTGGAGAAACTTAGTGGGTCAGCATCATCTGTGGAAGGAAAATGGACTGACAACATTTCTGAGTGATGGAGTAGAGAAAGTTCACATTCACAAGTTATAGGAGTAGAATTATGCCCCTGTCCCACTTAGGAAACCTGAACAGAAACCCCTGGAGACCTTGCTCCCCACCCAAGGTTTCCGTTAAGTTGCCGGAGGTTCCGTCACTCTCCGTGAGTCACCAGAGGTTTTGGTCACTTGCCTGGAAAGCCTCAACCGAAGCGTGAGCTGCATCTACTGACCAAAGATCCTATAGGATCTTTGCTACCGACCGCACACACACAAACACAAACACATCGTGAAGGTGGGGGCCAGGGTCAGTGGAGGAGCGCTGTCTGCGCGATGAAGAGGAAGGTAAACGGCTGCCACAGAGCATGGTAAGTCCTTTAGAGAGCGCGGGGGAGGGAGAGAAGGGGAAAGCAGGGGAGAGGATGGGAGAGAAGGACAGAGAAAGGGAGAGAAGAAGGGGAAGAGAAGGGGTGAGAGAAGGGGGGAGAAGGGGAGAGAGAAGGAGAGAGAAGGGGGAGAGAACAGGAGAGAACGGGCGAGAGAAGGAGTGGAGACAGTTTTAAGAAGTTTAATAAAGTTAGCAGGCATTTTACCTTCCGGCGGATCTTCTAGGTCCTGAAAACCAAAGAATCTTTGCTGAAAACTCCAATGATCCAATCAAAATGGCCGGCCTGCGAAGGAGATTGCATTCGACTGCCTGTAAGTAAATAGCAACCCCACTCCACTGGCTTCGACCAAACGGCAACCTATTTTTAGTCGAGGCCGTTTTTTTTTTTTTTGTTTTTTTGTTTTTTTTAAATAATCGCAGGAACAGAGAAGAAGCCTCGACTACGCGGAAACCACTTTCCACCATTAGGGAGAGTTAGCGGAACCTCCGGGAACCTCACGGAAACCTTGGGTGGGGCGCAAGGTCTCCAGAGGTTTCCGTTCAGATTTCCTAAGTGGGACAGGGGCATTAGGCCATTCTGCCCATCGAGTCCACTCCTCCATTCTGGCTGATCTCTGCCACCTATTCCCATTTTCCTGCCTTCTCATCATAACCCTTGCCACCCCTTCCAATCAAGAGAGAAAGCTGATAGAAAGAGGTGAGGGGAGGGGGTCGGCAAATGATAGGAGAAAGCAGGCAAGGAAGGGTTGATTGGAAGATGAGTCTGGTATGGGGAGAAGCAACCATGCTGAGGATGCAGAAAACAAAAGGTGCCAATGGTGGAATCTGATGAGGTAGGAATGTGGGAAGTAAAATGTAGAACCTATGGAGGAAGGGTGAACAGATGGAACTGGGGAGCAGGGCAAAGAGGAAAAGCAGGGCCCCTTGGTAGGGACAGTTGGACAATGAGGAGTTGGAGGAGATGGAGGATGAGAAAGGAATGGGACGGGGGGGGGGTGGGGTGGAAAGAAATGTGTGTGCAGGCAGGGTGGGAAGGGTAAAATATTGGATGGATGAGAAGGAAGGGGAATTTGGGAATTCAATATTTACAGTGCAGGATTTTAGGCTAAACACGTGCTCTGACTGTCAGCATCAGATGCAGTTTTCGGCTGTTAGCCATTTTAACTCCCCTTTCCATTCATATACTGACTTGTCTGTCTTCAGTTTGCTTCGCTGCCACAGACAATCTGGAAGAATAGGACCTTGTATTCTGCTTGGGTAGCCTACAATCCTCAACCTCACCTCTCACTACTAGCTCTCCTCTCTACACCATCAATCTGAATAGGGCATGTATTTCAAGAGGGCTAGTACACAAAAACAGGGATGTAATGCTGAGGCAGTATAAGGCGCTGGAAATGCCACATTTGGAATATTGTGAGCAATTTTGGATACCATATCTGAGGAAAGATGTGCTGGCACTGGAGAGGGTCCAGAGAGGGTTTACAAGAATGATCCCAGGAATGAGTAGGTTAACCTATGATGAGCATTTTGTCGGCACTGGATCTGTACTTGCTGGAGTTTAGAAATATGAGGGGTGAACCTCATCAAACCATACAGAATAGTGAAAGGCTTGGATAGAGTGGATGTGGAGAAGATGTTTCCACTAGTGGGAGAGTCTAGGACTAGAGGTTCTTTTAGGAAGGAGATGAGGAGAAATTTCTTTAGAGGGCGGTGAATCTGTGGAATTCTTTGCCACAGAAAGCTGTGGAGCCCAAGAATGGATATTTTAATGCAGATAGATAGATGTTTGATTAGTATGGGTGTCAGAGGTTATGGGGAGAAGGCAGGAGAATGGGGTTAGGAGGGAGAGATAGATCAGCCAAGATTGAACGGCAGAGTAGACTTGATGGGCCAAATGGCCTAATTCTACTCCTATCACTTACGACCTTATGACCTTAGGCATCCTAAACCAAAATGTTGTCTGTTCAATTCCTTCCGCAGATGCTGCCTGACCCACCGAGTTCCTACAGCAGTTTGTTTTTTCCAGTCTAAAAGTATAAAACCTTGACCAGTTCTTCCTCTCCTCAGGTTAAACTTAGAAATTACTGTATAAAACAGGAGGAGATGTCACCTCCTACTGTCAGCATGGATGAAGTGGAAGTTAAAATATGTAGTTTGTCCAAGAGCTTGATACCGAAAATGTGCAATTCGAATCAAATTTACTTTAGATTTTGAAGATCTTTGTTGTCACTAAAAATAAAACAGAAAAACAAACATGGAAAGTCTTGCAGCACAGTTTGAGTCGAGGGAATCTCGTTTGAATTCATGTGTCGGAAATAAATGTTGCAGTAGAGCATATCCTTGTTTATTTTTCAGTCTGGTGAAATAGACACATGTGAAAGTTGTTTTTGTGATGTTTCACATGGAGGTCCACGTGGTGCCAACTTAGGGTTGATTGAGTGACACACACTGGAGGGACAAAGACTGCAGATGGTGCGACTCTGTGGGTCAGTCTTCACCTTCCTCTCTTGGCACATTCCAGTATCTCCAGCCTTTTGTTATCTCCACTGATCACCTCCCAGTCTGAAGAAGGGTCTCGACCCGAAAAGTCACCTATTCCTTCGCTCCATAGATGCTGCCTCACCAGCTGAGTCTCTCCAGCATTTTGTCTACCTTCGATTTTTCCACCATCTGCAGTCCTTTCTTAAACACCTCCCAGCCCCTGTTGCTGTCTCCACTCTTCTCTACACCCACCTGACTCTATTTGCCCATCAACCTCACCGATCACTTGAAAACCCATGACCAACAGGTTCAAGAATAGTTTCCTCCCAGCAACTATCAGTTTCCACAACCATAGCTGCTTCCTCAGTTTGTGGCATGGATTGAATACTCAATGTACAGGTAAATTGCCTTCTAAGCAAGAAATAAATCCTCAACACTCTTTTCAGAACTGTGTGGCAGTTTTGCTCTGTTAGGTAGAATGGAGCGTGCTGCACTTTCGGCATTTGTCCAGCTCACTGAAATCCTTAACATCTTTTATTGAAACACACCGCGAATGTTGTTATCTGAAACAGAAGTACAGATCTATATGTAGTTAAAATGTGCAGGAAAGAACAGCAGATGCTGGTATAAACCGGTGGGTGATGTCACCCGTTCTTTCTCTCCAGAGATGCTGCCTGTTCCTCCGAGTTACCCCAGCATTTTGTGTCTATCTTCTATTAGTACTGTAGTTAATTGCCCCTGATCATATACTCTACACCTTGTAAACCAATCTGGGCAGGATAAAACTCGGCAAAGTTTATTAATGCCATAAATAAATCTAAATGCAAATGTTGTCAATACTTTAACATATTACATGAAATATACTAACAATGAATGCATCTCATTTGGGATTTTAACAAAACTATTTAACACAAAATTGAACCCCAATACAGAACTGATTATCTTTGGATCAATGGAAGAGGGAAGTAAACTAACTATATTCCAAGAAGCTTTTCTTAATTACGGTTTAATAACAGCAAAAAAACTTATACTCAAATTTTGGAAAAACGCAACCACGCCAACATTCAAAATGTGGATTTCAAATATGTCGGAAACACTACATCTTGAAGAAATGAGATTCCTCCTACTAGGCAAAGTAGACCAATCCTTAAAGACTTGATCTCCTTTTATCAACTTTTTACAAGTAGATGGTGCAACATAACATAACCTTAGAAATTAAATGGTTTAGAACCGGGTGACGGATGGGCAAAAATACGAAATAGGTAGATCTCTCCTAATCTCTCTTTTCTCTACTTTCTCCTTTTTTTTCCAATCTTGTTACCTTCTCATCTCTGTCCTTTATTTCTTTTGCTCTCTGTTTCTATTCGCTTGTCTATCTATTCCGACACTCTTTATATATGTTTTCTCACTGTTCTTTTATTATTAAATCAAAAGTACGAAGTTGTACAAGAATGGAAATATGTATTATGTATTAGGTACTCAAATACCACACTATTGTACTTACTTCTAACAAAAATAAACAAACAAAAAAAACAAAAAAAAATCATTAAATAGTACATTTAATAGATTATTTTGAACAAATACTCAGCCTGAAGCAAACTGTTCTGTTATTATATAGTCTCCATTCTGTTTATCTGCTGCTGGACATGTCATTATAGAAAATGTTGAAGTTCATAACAAATGCTTTGATTTATTATTTGTTAATCACTCAATTTTGCCCTTCCACACCATTTTGCAAGTTGTCACATTAACTTCTCGCACGGTGGCACAGCAGTAGTGTTGCTGCCTTATAGCGCTTACACCTCCAGAGACCACAGTTCGATCCTGGCTACTGGTGCTGTCTGTATGGAGTTTGTATATTCTCCCCGTGACCCCTCCCACACTCCGAAGATGTACAGGTTTGTAAGTTAATTGGCTTGGTATAAATGTAAAATTTGTCCCTTGTGAGGGTAGGGCAGTGTTAATGTGCGGGGATCGCTGGTCGGTGCAGACTCGGTGGGCCAAAGGGCCTGTTTCCGCGATGTATCTCAAAACTAAACTAAAACCTTAATTTTTTACAATACAAAAAACCAAAGCCATGACAATTTGACTGAAGCAACCTTTTCCATTGATATACTGTATGGGCTCCAATCTGTTTATCCATTAGCATAAGAAATGCTTTGATAGGTTAAGTCAGTTTTTCAGTGAACAGGAACTTGTTGAATGGGCTTTTGCTCAGGTGTCAGTTCTAATGCATCACTTTCAAAAACTGTGCAAGATATCCTATCTAGGCACCAACCTTGTTACTACCATGGATATAAAGGGGGATAACGAGCAATAAAGGGGGCTGCCAGTGACCGCAGGGCTCGATGCTGGGGTCGCTACACTTCACGTTGTATATTAATGATTTGGACGAGGGGATTGAAGGCTTTGCCGCCAAGTTTGCAGATTATACGAAAATAGGTGGAGGGGCAGGTAGTGTAGATAAAGCAGGAACTCTGCAGAAGGACGTGGACAGGTTGGGAGAGTGGGCTGAGAAGTGGCAGATGGAATAGAGTGCAGCAATGTGTGGAGTCATGCATTTTGGTAGTAGGAATAAAAGTGTACACTATTTTCTAAATGGGGAGGGAATCCAGAAAGGGACTTGGGAGTGTTGATGCAGGATTGCCAAAATCCTAGGAATGATCCCAGGAATGAGTGGGTTAACATATGATGAGCGTTTGATGAGCGTTTGACGGCACTGGGCCTGTACTCGCGGGAGTTAAAAAAAATTGAGGGGGGACCTCATTGAAACGTACCGAATAATGAAAGGCTTGGACAGAGTGGATGTGGAGAGGATGTTTCCACCAGTGGTAGAGTGTAGGACTAGAGATCATAGCCTTAGAATTAAAGGACGTACCTCTCGGAAGGACATGAGGAGGAATTTCTTTAGTCAGAGGGTAGGGAATCTGTGGATTTTATTTGCTGCAGACGGCTGTGGAAACTGCCAATGGATACTTTTAAGGCAGGAATAGATAGATTCTTGACTAGTACGGGTGTCAGAGATGATGGGAAAAAGGGGGTTAGGAGGGAGGGATATATCAGCCATGATTGAATGGCAGAATAGACTTGATGGGCCGAATAGCCTAATTCTGCTCCTATCACTTACGACCTTATGACTTTATGTAGCAAACTGCAGGGGTTTGGAGAAGAATACACGAGGGAATTGAATGCAACATCTCCAAGTTTGCAGATGACACAAAGCTGAAGGGCAGTGTTAGCTGTGAGGAGGATGCTAGGAGGCTTCAAGGTGACTTGGATTGGTTGGGTGAGTGGGCAAATGCATGGCAGATGCAGTATAATGTGGATAAATGTGAGGTTATCCACTTTGGTGGCAAAAACAGGAAAGTAGACTATTATCTGAATGGTGACCAATTAGGAAAAGGGGAGATGCAACTGGGTGTCATGGTACACCAGTCATTGAAAGTAGGCATGCAGGTGCAGCATGCAGTGAAGAAAGCGAATGGTATGTTAACATTCATAGCAAAATAATTTGAGTATAAGAGCAGGGAGGTTCTACTGCAGTTGTACAGGTCTTGGTGAGGCCACACCTAGAGTATTGCATACAGTTTTGGTCTCTTAATCTGAGGAAAGACATTCTTGCCATAGAGGGAGTAGAGAGAAGGTTCACCAGACTGATTCCTGGGATGGCAGGACTTTCATATGAAGAAAGACTGGATAGACTCGCTTGTACAACGCTAGAATTTAGAAGATTGAGGGGGGATCTATAGAGACTTACAAAATTCTTAATGGGGTTGGACAGGCTAGATGCAGGAAGATTGTTCCCGATGTTGGGAAAGTCCAGGACAAGGGGTCACAATTTAAGGATAAGGGGGAAGTCTTTTAGGACCGAGATGAGAAAATAATTTTTCACACAGAGAGTGGTGAATCTGTGGAATTCTCTGCCACAGAAGGTAGTTGAGGCCAGTTCATTGGCTATATTTAAGAGGGAGTTAAGATGTGAGGCCTTTGTTGGTTTAAAGGGATCGGGGGTATGGAGAGAAGGCAGGTACAGGATACTGAGTTGGATGATCAGCCATGATCATATTGAATGGCGTTGCAGGCTCGAAGGGCCGAATGGCCTACTCCTGCACCTATTTTCTATGTTTCTATGTTTCCATGTTCGAAATCCACACGGGTCTGATATACAGTGGCTTGCAAAAGTATTCATACCCCTTGAACTTTTCCAAATTTTGTCACGTTACAACCACAAACGTAAATGTATTTTATTGGGATTTTATCTGATATACCAACACAAAGTGGTGCATAATTGTGAAGTGGAAGGAAAATTATACATGGTTTCCAAATTTTATTACAAATAAAAAACTGAAAACTGTGGCATGCAAAAGTATTCAGCCCCCCTGAGTCAATACTTGGTAGAACCACCTTTTGCTGCAATTACAGCTGCAAGTCTTTTGGGGTATGTCTCTACCAGCTTTGCACATCTAGAGACTGACATTTTTGCCATTTGTTCTTTGCAAAAATAGCTCAAGCTCAGCAGATTGGATGGAGAGCGTCTGTGAACAGCAATTTTCAAGTCTTGCCAGAGATTCTCAATTGGATTTAGGTCTGGACTTTGACTGGGCCATTCTAACACATGAATATGCTTTGATCTAAACCATTCCATTGTAGCTCTGGCTGTACGTTTAGGGTCGTTGTCCTGTTGGAAGGTGAACCTCCAGCCCCAGTCTCAAGTCTTTTGCAGACTCTAACAGGTTTTCTTCCAAGATTGCCCTGTATTTGGCTCCATCCATCTTCCTAAGAACTCTGAAAATACCAGCTCCTCTGTCCCTGCTGAAGAAAGGCATCCCCACAGCATGAATCCTGCCTTTCACATGTTACCACAGTGGGGTATGTGTGTTCAGGGTGATGTGCAGTGTTCGTTTTTCTGCCACACATAGCGTTTGCATTAGATCAAAATTTGGTCTCATCAGACCAGAGCACCTTCCTCCACATGTTTTGCTGTGTCCCCCACATGGCTTGTGGCAAATGGCAACGAGACTTCTTATGGCTTTGTTTCAACAATGGCTTACTTCTTGCCACTTTTCATAAAGGCTCGATTTGTGGAGTGCATGACAAATAGTTGTCCTTGTGGACAGATTCTCCACCTGAGCTGTGGATCTCTGGGCAGCTTCCCCCCCCAGAGTTACCATGGGCCTCTTGGCTGCTTCTCTGATCAATGCTCTCCTTGCTCGCCTGTCAGTTTTTAGGTGGACGGCCATGTCTTGGTAGGTTTTGCAGTTGTGCCATACTCTTTTTCCATTTTTTTTGGATGAAGGATTGAACACTGCTCCGTGAGATGTTCAAAGCTTGGGATATTTTTTTATAACCTAACCTGCTTTAACTTCTCCACAACTTTATCCCTGCCCTGTACTGTGTGTTCCTGGGCTTCATGATGCCCAAGGAAACATTGTTTGTTCACTAATTGTTCTCAAACAAACCTCTGAGGCGTTCACAGAACAGCTGCATTTATACTGAGATTAGATTACACACAGGTGGACTCTATTTACTAATTAGGTGACATCTGAAGGCAATTGGTTGCACTGGATATTATTTAGGGGTATCAGAGTAAAGGGGGCTGAATGCTTTTGCACGCCACACTTTACAGTTTTTTATTTGTAAAAAAAAATTGAAAACAATGTATCATTTTCCTTCCACTTCACAATTATGCGCCACTTTGTGTTGGTCTATCACATAAAATCCCAATAAAATACATTTATGTTTGTGGTTTAACGTGACAAAGTGTGGAAAAGTTCAAGGGGTATGAATACTTTTGCAAGCCACTGTATGCCTGCAAAAACAGGTTTTTCAGCGTTTCCTCTCAGCTGGCTGCTTGTATGTTGTCTCAACCCGCAATATCACCCATTCCTTGTCTCCAGAGATGCTGCCTGTCCTGCTGAGTTATTCCAGCATGTTGTGTGTATCTTCATTGCCTGTTTTGAAAGCTCATTACAGAACCCCTTGGTTACTCACTGTAAGCTGCAAATGTTGGCCACTGTAGAAGTCACTTTGATTCACCACAGGTTAAGAGACCCCTTGTAGCAGACTGAGCACATACAGAAGATCTTTAAGGATTGCACTTGGTTATGAGTGGCACAAGGCTAGATCTTATTGCATGTGGTGATAAGAGTTTCCTGTGAGAACCCTTAGTACATCTGGTGATAGCGCGCCTGAGGCAAATTTGTGTTGTGAGGCATAATTCCAAACAATAAATGATGTGTGATAAACGCTTATACAAGTTTTCTTCCCATTTTCTAATAAACACTGATTCTGTCACTAACTTAACACATTAGGAGTCAGCATGACGGCGCAGCGGCAGAGTTGCTGCTTTAAACCCCTGTCCCACGGTACGAGTTCTCCCGAGTTTGCCCTGATTCAAACTCGGAGATTTACGGTAATGGCCACTCGTCGGTACTCGGGGCTCTCGTGGACATATTTCATCATGTTGAAAAATCTTCACGAGTCTTCCCGTGCTTACCTGCCATTAGCAAGTCTTCCCGAGTACCTGCCGTTAGCACTAAGAGATGACCCCGAGCTCCAACGTACCCGCTACGTTCATTCTCCGTGCTTACCATGAGTTTGATTTTTTTTAAACTCGGGAGAACTCTTGGAATGAACTCGTACCGTGGGACAGGGCTATTACAGCACCAGAGACCCAAGTTCCATCCTGACTACGGGTGCTGTTCTCCCCGTGACCTGTGTGGGTTTTCTTCGGGAGCTCCGTATTCTCCCACACTCCAAAGATGTACTGGTTTGTAGATAAATTGGTGTGGTAAAATAATAAGATTAAATGAGAACTTACCAGTTTGAAGTTTGATCTATATTTTATGAGGCGTTACGATGAGCGATTAAGTGAAGAACCCCACCAGTCGGCAAGCACGTCAATCTTCAAAGCAGCGGTGTGAAATCAGAGAAGAACAATAAGTGAATTATTATAGTAAGATTAGAAACCTAGAACTACCAGATGAGATTCATGATATGAGGGTTGGGAGCGGTGGGCACGTAATCGCTCATCATAACTTGTTTAATTAGGTCATAGATGTAAAATTTAACGTCGTTCTGTGATGACACCATCCTGTCCAGGCACAGTTTGTGCAAGGTCTGAACCCTTTGCGCTGATACGAGCGCCATGAGCAGAACCAACTTAAGGGTAATCTTTGTTAAGGACAAGGATGTGGCTGTACCCCACTGACGAAGTACCATGTCTTACATCCCAGATTTCAGAGTACCTAGGCCTGGGGGGATTAGAATTAAAAACACCCTTCATAAATCTGGAGATTAACGGATGAGATCCTACAGACCCCCAGCATAGGTACGATGACAAGGCACTGTTGTTGGCCCAACCCTCCCTGGGATGAGGGCACTGTAAACAAATTCCTCCCATTTCATGATTAAGCTGCCTTTTCGTACTATCGCTGTGTTGAATAGGCACGACGGTCAACCCTTACGGGGATTAGGAAAAAACTCCCTTCATAAGTCGAAATGTTCTAAGTTGGACAGGACTCCTGGCATTCGAGCAGGAAATTCATCTGGGGATGGAGGCTGTGTGGTATGTAATGTTCCCCTGTAAACAAAATTCCTCCCATTTCCTGATATGAGAGTTGGTACTGCCTTTTCATACAATCCCTCCAGGACGCTGTGATGACATCCACGGTCCGATTGGATAGTCCCAGACCGGTATGGCCTTCTTAAAATCTGCAAATCAACAAATTTAGACAATCATACAACGGGTGTTGACCTCCAGTCACAGAGTGCACCAACAAATGATGACGTTTTGGAACCACCACAATAGGCTGTGTAATAATGCCCGCAATCGGAGGGAACCATGGCTGTGTAGGCCAGTCGGGTACCACCAAAACCCCGGAAGCGGAGTCCTGCTTGATCTTAGTGAAGCACCGACTGATGAGGCAGAAGAGGGGAAATGCATATAAAAACATTCTGCCCCAGTGCAGTGAGAATGCATTCACCGCTATTTCCCCTAGGTCTGGTTCCCATGAAACATACTTTGGTACCTGGTGATTAAGTCTGGATGCAAACAAATCAATTTCTGGCATCCCATACTGGAAAACAATTTCATTAAATACATCATGATTCAACATCCACTCTGTGTTGTCGTTGAATTTGCGTGATCTGGTGTCTGCCACCATATTGAGTCTGCCTGGCAAGTAGACAGCTGAAATCCAAATATTATTTTTAATGCACCAGTGCCAAATAAGGTTAGCCAATCCGTCATAAGATTTCAACTTGATTCCACCCATGTGATTAACATACGCCACTGCCGTGGTGTTGTCAATCTGAAGCTGAACATGTAAGTGATGCTTAGTGGTACAGTAAGCCTTGAGCCCATAAAATGCTCCTAAAAGCTCTAAATAATTAATTCCATGTGATTGGAGAATAAATTCCTCATGCATATTGCATCTGCCTCCACAGCTAGACCTGGTATCAGTAGCACCCCAACTTATGTACTGACATCGGCAGCTTAACATCCCTGCAACTGTAATACACAAAGAGAAATATAATAAGCAAAACCAAATTCATGAAATTATAATCAAAATACTCGTGCAAATTAAACCTGTCCGTAGTTCAAGCAAAGATGCAGTCCAGACATGTTACATAGTTGCTGAGGTTACGGACGCTGCAGTGGCATTACGTGTGGCATGGTAGCACAGCTGGTAAAGCTGCTGCCTCATAGTGCCAGAGACCCAGGTTCGATCCTGACCTTTGGTGCTGTCCGTGTGGAATTTACACGTTCTCCCTGCGATGTGAGTATCGTCCGGATGCATAGAACTAGTGTAAATGAGGGATCAATAACTGGCCTGGGGGTGGTGGGCTGAAGGGGCTGGTTCAATGCTGTATCTCTAAACTAGGGCAGCACCGTGGCACAGCGATAAAGCTGCTGCCTTACAGCACCAAAGACCCGGTCCGATCCTCACTACGGGTGCTTGTCTATAACGTAGCTCCCCGCGTGACTTGCGCGGGTTTTCTCCGAGATCTTCGGTTTCCTCCCACACTCCAATGATCCACGTTTGTAGATTAATTGGCTTGGTATAATTGTAAAAATTGTCCCTAGAATGTGTAGGATAGTGTTAGTGTGCGGGGATCACTGGTCAGTGCGGACTCGATGGGCCGAAGGGCCTGTTTTCATGCTGTGTCTCTAAAATGAAACTAAATTAAAACTAAACAAAATTAAACTAAACTAAACTAAATCTACATCATCGTCCAAATCTCTTGTTTGTCATTCCTGTGACTTTCAGTCTGAAGAAGGGTCTCGATCCGAAATGTCACCCATTCCTTCTCTCCTGAGATGCTGCCTGTTCCACTGACTTACTCCAGCATTTTGTGACTATCATCTGTTTATTTAAATCAGCATCTGCATATCCTTCTGAAACTAAAGTAATGTTGTGCAGTGTTTAACAGCCTGATGGTTTCTGGGAAGGAGCTATTCTTCAACAAGCTATTCTTGCTGGTCATGGTTCTCAGGCTCCTGTACCTTCTTCACGATGGTAGGGGTGAAATGAGCATCAGAGTGTAGTGGGTGTTTGATGGTGTTGGCTGCCTTTTTGAGGCAGTGCCTCCTGTACATCCCTTTGGTGGTGGGGAGGTGATGGACCAGCAAAGGCATAACAATTGCTAGCACCGTGCCCATGGTTTTCAAAGGAGTTCACA
Organism: Okamejei kenojei; assembly: GCA_035221665.1. Lineage (NCBI taxonomy): Eukaryota > Metazoa > Chordata > Chondrichthyes > Rajiformes > Rajidae > Okamejei > Okamejei kenojei. The sequence goes on along the minus strand of CM069150.1, from coordinate 6,934,021 downwards.
AAATTGGAGGGAAAATACACCTTTTTTCAAAACACATTTTGAACTATTTACAAAAGACTGCATCTCTGGAGAAGAGGAATAGGTGATGTTTCGTTCAGGTCGAGACCCGAGTCTGAAGAAGTGTCTCGACCAACAACGTGACCTATTACTTATCTCCAGTGATGCTGCCCGATCTGTTGAGTTACTCCAGCTTTTTGTGTTTATCTTCGGTTTGCCCATTGTGTATTAATTGCTGTAAGGTGCCATGAAATCTATTTCTCTTTGTAATTAAATGCAACCAGATGGATTTCTGGTGTAACAGGTCAAGTGTGTGATTTGGGGTCAGAATACCCATTCTTTTTATCCTAGCCAAACACATTCTCCAAGGATAAATGATTTCATTAATCTATTATAAAAGGTAATTAATGAAAGAGCATCAGGGAGGATGAATCACAGCGGTATGTTGCCTTTCATCAACAAATTCAATTTCAAATCATTAATTACTCTTATTATACTTACATTTCAAATAAAAGTGTTGTGTACAACAAAGGGTCACAGAGGGTCACCATATTTCCATGAGCATTGTGGAAATAGTCAAACCGAGCTTTTCATGTGCTCACTTGAAAATCAGAATTAAAAATGGAAAAGCAAACTACAGTGGATACTGGAAATCCGAACAAGAACATTTAGAATTTTGGAATTATTCGGCACAGAAGGCTGTGGAGGCCATCAATGGATATTTTTAAGGGTAGAGAAAGATAAATGCTTGATTAGAATGGGTGTCAGGGATTATGGGGAGAAAGCAGGAGAATGGGGTTGAGAGGGAGGGATAGATCAGCCATGATTGAATGGTGGAGTAGACTTAATGGGCCGAATGGCCTAATTCTGCTCTTATCACTTATGGACATATCAACATCAAACAGTACTGTGCAGTGCAGGGCCTTTGGCCAACAATGCCTGTGCCAAGCATGATTGAATAAATTGAATTGAATACATTTTATTAGCCAGGTGTGTATACATACAAGGAATTTGCCTTGGTGCTTCGCTCGCAAGTAGTAACGCGCTATACAGTAGACAATTAAAAATAAAACATTATAATTTAAACATCTTAAGAATGAAATAAAATACCTGAGCAAAAGGTGGCTACAGACGTTTGGTTGTTGAGTAGAGCTACTGCTCATGGAATAAAGCTGTTTTTTATGTCTGGCTGTGGCGGCTTTGACAGTCCGGAGTCACCTACAGAGGGAAGTGCTTCAAAGAGTTTGTGGCCAGGGTGAGAGGGGTCAGAGATGATCTTACCCGCTCGCTTCGTGGCCCTTGCGGTGTACAGTTCATCGATGGGGGGAAGGTTGCAGCCAACAACCTTCTCGGCTGATCGAACAATTCGCTGCAGTCTCCGGATGTCATGCTTGGTGGCTGAGCCAAACCAGACATGATGGAGAAGGTGAGGACAGACTCTATGATGGCAGTATAAAATGGACCACCATTGCCTGTGGCAGATTGTGTTTCCTCAACTGCCGCAGGAAGTACATCCTCTGTTGTGCCTTTTTGACTATGTAGTCAATAGTGGCCCCTCCATTTAAGGTCCTTGGAGATGATGGTTCCAAGGAACTTAAAAGACTCCACAGCTGTGACTGTGATGTTGTTGATGGTGAGTGGTGGGGGGGTGGGAGGAGGGGAGTGGGGGTTCTATTAAAGTCTACTATCAATTCCACTGTCTTAAGAGCCTTGAGCTCCAGGTTGTTGTGATGGCACCAGGACGCCAACTGTGTCACTTCCTGTCTAGGCAGATTTCGCGCCATCCTGGATCAGTCCAATCAGGGTTGTATCATCCGAAAAACCTGAGAAGTTTGACAGAGGAGTCAGTGTAGGTGCAGTCATTGGTGTAGAGCGAGTAGAGGAGAGGGGAGTGTACGCAGCCTGGCGGTACCCCTATGCTGAGGGTTTGCGGGTCCGAGATGTGCTTTCCCAGCCTCACATGCTGCTTCCTGTCTGTCAGGAAGCTGATGATCCACTATCAGAGGGGTTCAGGCACAGTCAACTCGGAAAGTTTGGAGTGTAGTAGTTCTGGCACAATGTTGTTGAATCTATCTATCTATACTAGTAAGATTAAACGAGAACTTACCAAGTTTGAAGGTTGATCTGTATTTTACGAGGAATCGCGGTGAGGGATTTCGTGAAGACCCCGCCAGCACGCATGCGCGACATCCTTCAAAGCAGCGGTGTGGAATCACTGAAACAAATCATGACTTAAAATAGTAAGATGAAAAACGTAGAACTTCCTAGTTGACCTAATGATAGAGGGTGGGAGCGGTGGGCTTGAAATCCCTCACCGCGACTCCTCGTAAAATACAGATCAACCTTCAAACTTGATAAGTTCTCGTTTAATCTTACTATTTTACTTCGGAGTCACGCGAGTGACTTCGTGAAGATTTCAAAGCTCTGTGATTTCACGCCCTGGACAATGTCCATGCTTATCACACTGCCGCCAGTCTGATGGAGGAAGGCTGTTAATGCAGTTCAATCGAAACTGGCTGAAAAATCAACACAATTTATTAATCAAATAAACAACAAATAACCCCTAATTCGGGGACAGACATTCACTGAGCGGTTCCCAGGATAGCTTCTTCGAATGTCGCAGGGGCGACCAGTGGCTTGTTGTAGAACCGTTGAAAGGTTTCTTCACTGGCACAGCCTGCGGTGGCGAGGATGTGGTCCATGGGCACCTCCATGGCCCTCGCCGCTGATGTGGATGCAGCCCTGGTGGAATGAGAATTAAAAATGTTAGTAGCAACTCCTGCTGCATCCAGCACCACCCTGAGCCACCTGGCGATAGTCTGTACAGTCACCCGATGATGCGGAGGTTTGTGGCTGATGAGGAGCCCCTGTTCTTTCATCCTGATAACTCCAGTAACTCGAATGTAGTGGTGGAGATGGGTGACTATGCAGAGTGGGTCCTCCACAGGGTACGCCCGAAATTCCAACTGCAGCCCACGCGCCCCTAGCCTGTGCTGATTAAATAATTTATTTGACCAGGGGTGGCCACCATGCTGTCCAGTCGCAGTTTTTGTAACGTCTGGACTCGTTGGGCTGTAGTCAGTGCCATCAGCATCACCACCTTGAGGGTGGGCTGTTTCAGTGGTAGCTCATTCATTGGAGCCCAGCTCCTCAGTAGGGTCAGCCCGATCCCCACATCCCACGTTACTTTATATCTGGGTCGCGGAGGGTTGGTGTTGAACACTCCCCTCATTAGTTTAGACACCAGGTGGTTGGAGCTGATACCTATATCCAGGTATGAGGACAGCGCACTCCTGGCACTGTTGATGGCACTGTAGCTGAGGCCAGCATCGAAATGGAGGCCAGCTAGAAACTCCAGGACATCAGGTATCGTTGCCGAGTTGGAAGACTTGTTGGTCCGGGCACAGAATGCCTCCCACTTTCTGATTTGGGTGAGGTACTGTTTCCGAGTTGATTCTCGGCATGATGCGGCGATAAGTTCTATGGCTCGTGATGAGATGCCCGCCTGGATGAGTGGTCTTTCAGAACCTGCAGGCCAACAAGTTTAAATGACCATGGCAAGAATGACTGACCCCCCCGTAATGGAGTGAGTAATCAATTTGGGATAGAAACATAGAAACATAGAAATTAGGTGCAGGTGTAGGCCATTCAGCCCTTCGAGCTTGCACCGCCATTCAATATGATCATGGCTGATCATCCAACTCAGTATCCCGTACCTGCCTTCTCTCCATACCCTCTGATCCCCTTAGCCACAAGGGCCACATCCAACTCACTCTTAAATATAGCCAATGAACTGGCCTCAACTACCCTCTGTGGCAGAGAGTTCCAGAGACTCACCACTCTCTGTGTGAAAAAAGTCTTTCTCATCTCGTCTTAATCTGTTTCCCAATCGCCATCGCTTCCGTTTAAAATTTTAACGACCATCGGGTACCATGGTTGTGTAGGCCAGTCGGGAATGATCAATATGCCAGTTGCAGAGTCTAGTTTAATTTTCTGCAATACCCGACTGATGAGGCAGAATGGGGGAAATGCGTAGCAAAACCATTTCCCCCAATGGATAGAAAACGCATCCATTGCTATTGCCCCAAGGTCTGGTTCCCGCGACACATACGTTGGTATCTGATGGTTCAGCCTGGACGCAAATAGGTCAATATCAGGTGTCCCATAGTGAGCTATAATATCTCCAAAAATTTGGGGGTTCAACATCCATTCGATGTTGTCATTGAATACTCGTGACCTGGTATTAAGATTCCCAGGCAAATAGGTCGCAGTAATCCAAATATTCCTTTCAATGCACCAGTGCCAAATTGTATTAGCCAATTCATCACAAGATAGCGACCTGATACCACCCATATGATTGATGTAAGCCACTACTGTAGTATTATCTATTTGAAGGCGGACATGTAAATCCCGTGAATTAGTACAGTAAGCCCGCAGTCCATGAAATGCCCCCAGCATTTCTATATAGTTTATCCCATGTGACTCCAGGAATGTAGACTCATGAGAGTTCCATCTGCCACCACAACTGGACATTGTATCAGTTGCTCCCCAGCCTTGTGCGCTTGCGTCAGTTTGTAGCACAACGTCACGGTTGCTCACTATGATGGGTCTATGACACTCTCTAATATTGTCAACCCACCATTGTAGCTCGTTTCTAGCTTCCGGTGGTAACCGAATTGGCCGATCAAAGTGCCCAGCATTTGTTTTTAATGCTGTGATCTTTGTTCTGTGTAAATTTCGATAGTGTAGTGGTCCGAATCGTGCAGCTGGGAATGTAGCTACCAATTTCCCTATAACTTTTGCTGTTTGCCGAATGGTCGGTACCCTGGCGCAAGCAAGACTGTGGCACTCTTCTATTATAGCAGTAGCTTTATTGGTTGGGATGGTAATCTTCATTAAATTGGTGTCTAGGGTGAACCCCAAATAATCCATAACCCGTACTGGGTGCAGTTTTGATTTGTCTGGATGGATTACAAATCCCAGCTTCTCGAACAGAGCCTTGGTTGCAGCCACTCCTTGACTTGCCAATTGGAGGGTCTGACCCACCATAAGGATATCATCCAAATATGCCATTACTATATAATTTTGTTGTCGGAGAAGAGCCAATATAGGTTTTACCAATTTGGTAAACAGCCTAGGGGCTGTGGTGATTCCATTGGGCAATGCCTTGTATTCCCATAATTGACCCTCCCAGACAAACTTCAGGAATTTCCTGTGAGCCTTAGCGATGGGCACCGTATAGTATGCATCTTTCAAATCGATGCATGCCATAAAGTACCCTGGGTAAAGCATCTGCTTAGCTGTTTCAAAAGTATCCATTTTGAAATGGGTATATTGTACAAAAGTGTTCAGCTCAGTTAAGTCATTATAATCCGACATCCCCCATCTTTTTTTAATTCTGGTGAAGATGTTAGACACAAACTCAATAGGTTCATGCTTGGTTTTGCCAATTACCCCTTTTGCTGCTAGCCGTATAATTTCAGCATGTCCTGCCTCCACCTCTTTTTGGGATAGAGTAAAATTCCTATGAGGCGAATGCTGGGTAGGGGGATTTATACCCCCAATAAATTCTATAACATACCCTTGAACACTTTGTAAAATAAACTCATCTGTGGTGACAGTTTTCCATATGTCCAAGAAAGCCCGCAATCGCCCACCTATTCGTGCAGGAGGAGATGCTACGGCGTGCGAGGAACCAGACCCCCTTACCTCCATGGTTAACGGCGGTTTCGTACGTACGGTGTTTTGGTTGTACGTTGTGGAGGTTGACGGGGCGGCGGCCGCATCTTCCATGCAGGCCGCTGTTGGCCTTGCCCTAAAAAAGTTTGTTGTGTTTGTTGAACTGGAGATAGGTAGGACCTTTGTGTCCTGTCCGGCAGGTTTCCAGGTTGTGTTTGGCTGTTGCCAGTGATATGGGTGAAGTCTGGCCGACGGAGGTTTCATGAGGCCAGTTGTTTTGACCTCCTCGTCCAGTTCCTTCACCTGTTTGGACAGGTCTCCAAACAACTGATGCGGCGGTGGAGCGGTTGATGGTCGGCACAACCCCGCGAATTTGGCGTTGAGTGTGGGCTTTATGGAGCTCTTACGCAGGCAGTTTATCTCATACTGGGCGTTGCATAGGAGTGCCAGTGCATCTTGCTGTTTACTAGACACATTAGCCCGTTATGCCCATGGAGAGAACCTTTAAGATACGCTGGAGGCGGACATCCTGCATCCAGGTGGCTGTACCCAAGTGTCCCCAGATCTGGGCATTAACCAAGGGCACACTGAGGTTGATGCAGTTCTCGGGTGGTTTTATTTGCTCCAAGGTATCATTGTGAACCTGACTCTGAAGTTGGTGCGTAGTCAGGTAATCAATGGTGCCCGCCAATTTGTGGTGCAGAGGTTCACCTGTCTGGGTGGTAGCGGCAAACATACCCACCACATCCAGCAGATCCTCCTCATGCTCTGGCTCAGCGGTCACTAGCTGTCCCGGGTCGTCTTCAAACACAGCAGCTGGGCAATCACTAACGCTTCTGGATGGAGACAATGAGACGCTGAGTGGGGTCCTCGCACGGCTAGTGGATGCCCGCGAGTCCCGCTCTTCTCGTTCCCGGTCCCGCTGGAGGAGTTGCTCCACTAAGAGCAACCGTTCCTGCTATGTGCAGTGGACAAGCCGACTTCCCCAGGCCCTGCGAACTCACTGGGGCTTCCACCATCGGACCACACCTCCGTAAGGACCCTCTGTCTAGGGTCCAATGGCAGGTTGTCATGACCTACAGCCCAAGTAGGATCATACGACTCCCGCACGGACTCTCCGCTAGTCTCACAGACTGTGGCAGCCCACCTGTCTGATATGAAGGCAGGTGAGTTGAATCGGCGCCGGCCCCCGGAACCTGGCTCCCCGGAGTCCGTGCAGGCTTACCTCCACACTTGCCCATCTTTTGGCGTGGAGGCGCATGGTCGGCCGCTCCCAGAGCTGAGCTGACCGACCGCCTACTGCTGCCACCTCCGCCCTTGACTGCAGCCTGACGGGGTGTGTTGTCGGCGGTATCTGCTCCAGCAGGCCTACTCGACGCAGCAGTGGAGCTGCCAGACTGCACTACGGCAGATGTACCTGGCAGTGGTACGTATTGCACTTTTGCAGGGCTCCCCTGTCGTGCAGCTGTCCCCCGGCCCAGCCCCCTTGGGTCTTCTGGAACTCGGGGAGAGGTCGCTTGTGAAGAGCGAGGCCCCTTGCCACGTACCTGTTTCCCCCCTCTTTTCTTGGGGGAAGGGGGCTCGAAGTCTGGATCCGTTGCATCCAGCTCCGGGGCGGTAAACCACTCGGGAGATTTGGCCCCTAAAGTAGCGGGAGCGCCCGACTTCCGCATTCCTGCCCCCACATGCCTCGAAGCTGCCGGTGGTTCTTGCAGCTCCGGGGACAAGGGCCGTTGGCTGGTTGAAGCTCGGCTCCTCGACAGCGTCGCCTTCCTCTTGCCCTTGTCCATCCTGTGGAGTAAAGGTAAGTACTTACCTGCCGGCCTTATGAAGGAGCCCGAGGAGAGAGCGCACTCCCCCCCACAGCCTGCCGAATGCGCACGACGATATGCCGCGCATGCGTGCTGGCGGGGTCTTCACGAAGTCACTCACGTGACTCCGAAGTAAAATTAACTACAATTCTCATGTTGTCCTCTTCCCGTTTGCGTTGTTTTTTCATTTGTGTGTAAAAACGGTACCCGATAGCGTAACGATTTGTCGCCACCTTACTCGGCATTCCCCTGTGCTGCAAGCGCACCAATTTTGTTCAGATCAGTGGAATATTACAAAAGTTATGAAGGCTTGTTTCTTCTCTACTGTCATTCGCCGGGACTGTGACGCCCCTTCCCACACCCGCTGTCAATCACCGGCAGCGAGGAGAATAAAACTGAGGGGGGAACCATCATCATGGCAAGCCACTGAGCCCGAGAAACGCTGAGCCTGGTAGCCACTGAGCCCTGCCGGGGTTGGAGCTGGGGTGGGAGCCCCCGACAGGCCCCGTCTGAAGCCGTCCCCGCCCCCCGGCTACAGGATGCTCCAGCGGGGGAGCCGCCTGAAGCTGGTGGGGAGCGGCAACATTCAGCCACAGCCATGGCATCGCTCCCCCCCAAAACGGCCTCCACCCCGACATGCAGTGGTTGGCCATGGCAGAACACCCCCCCCCCCCCACCCACCAGCCCCCGACAGCCCCCGCCTGAAGCCGTCCCCCTCCCCCGTGCAGGGCACTCCCCGCCACCAGCCCCGCCTGAAGCCATCCCATCCCAGCTGCAGGATGTTCCCCAACGGAGGAGAATGGTTGCGGCAGTGGTAGGCCAAGGCAGTGGTAGGGGTAGCCCACGGTAGTGCTCCCCTCCCCACTGGCCCCTGACAGGTGCCGCCTGAAGCCCTCCTCCAGCTGCAGGACGCTCTCCCCTTCCACACCAGCCCCTGACAGCCTCCGCCTGAAGCTGTGCCCCTCCCACAGCTGCAGGACGCAACAAGAGACACAACAAGGAAGAATGGACGGAATAAATCTTATCTTTAGCCTTTAAATTGTTGTTAAATTTTAAGAGTTATTCACATTTTAAGCTTTATTAACCATATAACAATTACAGCACGGAAACAGGCCCTCTCGGCCCTTCCAGTCCATGCCGGAAATCCCCTTTCCAGTTGCCGTGCCCGTCAGCTGTGCCTGCATGTTCTATGTCACAATGGGAACCCAATGGGCGGGAATGGTTACGGGAATGGCCACTAAGAGTGGATGGGGGTGGGGGGGGGGAGTTGAGGGGGAATGGAGTGAGTGCATGGGAGGGGAGAATGGCAAGGGGCGGAATGGGGGGGTGAGGAATGGAGGGGGGATCAGGGTTGTTACAACGGGAACTGCCTGCAATCGCACCTGCTCATTTGGGAGCTATGAGTGAGTGGTGGAATATTGCGTTGGGGGACCAGGTCTCCCATATGAAAGTGGGACCCAATGGGTCTCACTTAGTCTAGTACAGATCTAAAATTCACAAACAGAGTCCTTGGATAGGTCCCCTGGTGGTCTAGGTGCTTGTGGATCAAGTGCAGTCCAAGGTTGACTACTTCATTAATATCTTCTGGCTGCACGTGATGCATAGCCCTCCACTCCATGAGCATCCACATGGTTATTAAAGAGTCCCGTAGGCCTATGTTGTATGCCTCCAACACTATCCCTGGCATGTACATTCGAGGCATCCACCTCTCTCTGGCCACAACTAGGCCCCACAGATTTCCTGCAAGCATCTTAAGCTTCTGGATCAGTCCAGCTCATAGGACTTCATCAAACTCTACTAAAATCCATGTAAACAACATCCACTGGCCAAACCCTGCTGTCAACAAACACCTTTGTCTCCTCAAAAAAACTCGGTCATGTTAGTTAAACATGACTTGATGTACAAAGCCAAGCTGATTGTCCATGATTATCCCATTCTCTTCCAAATATGAGTAAAATCTAGCCCAATCAATCCTGTCCAATAGCCGCCATGAAGTTCATCAGCCTTTAATTTCCTGGATCATCCTGACTTCCATTCTTCCAGGCCTTTGCACTCTCCTCTCTTACCTCTCCCAATAATCTGGGATAGGTGCCATCAGGCCCTGGGGTTTCAAAGGACAAAGGACATTTGTTGTCACATACACCAATTAGTGCAGTGACATTTCAGTTACCATGCTGCACACAAATAAGATAAACACAACACTATAGAGCAGGGGTTCTCAACCGGGGGGAATTCCCCCCAGGGGGAGATTTCAGGTTTTCAGGGGGGGAATTGGGACCGCAGATTAGCAAACTCAAAACTGTTGGAATGTTGATCTTTTTATTGCCTTTGAGCATATTATTTGGAATGCACTTTTTGAGGCAGACAATCTTGGAAAGGAGGGGGGGGAATGACATTCTGACATATGGTGAAAGGGGTGCATGGGGCAAACAAGGTTGAGAACCACTGCTATAGAGTTTAACCTAAAACATTCCCCGCAGCAGATTCAACGTTTCCCACTGAGGGAAGGCAGTAAAAGATCAGTCCTCATCCTCTTGTTCACCCATGGTCGGGGACTATTGAGGCCTCCGCAGTCACCACTATGGACGGCCCGATGTTTCAGGCCCTCTCGCCAGATGATGGTACTCCGGCATCGGAAGAACACTCTCAGCGGCTTGGAGTGTCCGAATCGGCCGTGTCCAGGATGAGCTGGGTGGAGCTCCAACACTGGTGACCTCGGCGACACATCCCAGGCCTGTTAAAGTCAATGCCGCCAGCGGCTGGACAGACCACAGCTCCACGGTGTTAAAGTCGGTAGTCCCAGCACTCTGAAGCTTCAACACGGCGACCTCGGTAAGGCATCGGCTGCTCCGCGATGGTACATCAGTGTTGTGCCGCCGCTGACGCTGAAGCTCTGGCCGGTCTCCGGCAGGAAAGGCCACGCCAATCCAGACAGTAGGTAGGCCACGAGAAGGGGGCAAAGATGCAGCTCGTAGAAAAGGCGCAACCTTGACCCAGGTAGCGACTGTGAAAAACAGTTTCCCCCTCCCTCCCTCACATAAAAAGACTAAAAGACCTCCACAACAGACCTCCACAACAGAGGTCACAACTCTGTCTGAGTTGTGAATCAACTGAACACACTGAATGTTTATGTGGTGTTTTGTGTGGTTTTATGGTGTTTTTATGGCGGTTTCACCCTGCATGAAATGGTATGAAACTGCATTTGAATGTGGTGGCCTTGCACCCTGCATGAAATGGTATGAAACTGCATTTGAGTTTGGTGGCCTTACACCCTGCTTGAAGTGGCAGGAAACTGCACCTGAATTTGGTGGCCCTGCACCCTGCTGGAAGTGGTATGAAACTGCACATGAGTTTGGTGGCCCTGCACCCTGCTTGAAGAGGCAGGAAACTGCACCTGAATTTGGTGGCCCTGCACCCTGCTGGAAGTGGTATGAAACTGCACATGAGTTTGGTGGCCCTGCACCCTGCTTGAAGAGGCAGGAAACTGCACCTGAATTTGGTGGCCCTGCACCCTGCTGGAAGTGGCAGGAAACTGCACCTGAATTTGGTGGCCCTGCACCCTGCTGGAAGTGGCGGGAAACTGCACCTGAATTTGGTGGCCCTGCACCCTGCTTGAAGTGGCAGGAAACTGCACATGAGCTTGGTGGCCCTGCACCCTGCTGGAAGTGGTCGGAAACTGCAATTGTATTCGGTGACCTTGAACCCTGCTTGAAGTGGTAGGAAACTGCACTTGAATTTGATGGCCTTGCACCCTGCTTGAAGTGGTAGGAAACTGCACCTGAATTTGGTGGCCTTGCACCCTGCTTGAAGTGACATGAAACTGCAATTGAATTTGGTAGCCTTGCACCCTGCTTGAAGTGGTAAGAAACTGCATTTGAATTTGGTGGCCTTGCACCCTGCTTGAAATGGAATTTCAAGGAATAGCCGTGAGTTAACTGCTCGTCCACCAGCCATGAGTGAGTGTGCTGCCAGCACATCCGGCTTGAGTGACTGAGCTGTCACCCCAATAATCCATTTGGCCCACAATGTCCATACTAGCCCTCTGCAAACCAGTCCCTTCAGCCCACAATACCCAAACTAGCGCTCCAGAAAGCCTGCACTGTCACTGGGAGAAGGTACATACACCGTACTGACAGCACCCTTAGTCAGGATCAAACCGGGTCTCCTGTGCTGTAAGGCAGTAACTCTACCACCGGTTCACCTTGTCATCCCAACTCTAATCCCATAACTCTCTCATGAACATATCAAAGGGTGTATTTAAAGCATCTCTGAATAATGGCAACATCCCCACTGCTTCTTGGAATTCTTGAAGTGGAGATTGGGCGTTCAGACTGGCATGGAGAACCATGTTTGGGGGATACCCCACGAAAATTGCAGCCAATCTGTCTGGGGTAGGGGCAGTAGAGGGAAATGGATGGTGACTGAGGTAAAATGCAACAGTGGAATAACATCATCTCCCTCGATAGGCTCGGGTGCATTTGTACCCATAGTAACCATTGCAGGCAGCAGACCAGCCTTCCTGAGCGTGAACCCACAGAAAACGATTGGTCCAGGTGAGGTTCCTGGCCTTGTCATCAGAGACAATGCTGGCGAGAGTATTCACAGGCGGAGAGTAGTGAACGCAGCCCAGACCATCAAATTGACCGGCCTCCAACCACTCCCCCACCCTCCATCGATTCCATCTCTACCTCATGGTTCCTCGGAAAGTAGCCAACATCATCAAGGACCACACACACCCCAGTCATTCTCTCTTCTCCCCTCGCCTGATGTACAGAAGATAACAAATCTTGAAAGCAGATACCGCCAGATTCAAGGACGGCTTTTTCCCACTGTTGTCAAACTTTTGAAAGGAACCTAGCATATGCTAAGGATGAATTCTTACTCTTCCGACCTGCATTCCTTGAAGCCCTTGTGCTTTTCCTATCAGCCCTTTCTATGAGGCTGTAGCACATTGTTCTGCACTGATTACTTTCATTTTTGCATGACCCGATATACTCATGCATAATATGATTTAAAGATAGACACAAAATGCTCAAGTATGCTGAGTAACTCAGCGGACAGGCAGCATCTCTGGAGAGAAGGATTGAATGGCATTTTGGGTCGAGACGTCTTCTTCTGAAGAAGGGTCTCGACCCAAAACGTCACCCATTCCTTCTCTCCAGAGATGATGCCAATATACAATAGCTAATATTCACATATGCCTGTCCGGCTGAGTTACAGCTTTTTTGTGACTATCTTCGATTTCAACCAGCATCTGCAGTTCCTTCATACACATGGTATGAATTATCTGGATGGCACACAAAACTACGTTTTTTCACATTATCTCCCAGACTTGACGACACTAAACCAATATCAAGTGTCGAAACTGTGAGATACAAAGCTCTTTGGTGGATGTCCACATCATCCGTTCATCCATTTGTGGAGATGCTCTGTTTCCCTTTTCACAGATGCTGCCTGCCCCGCTGAGAGTCTCCATCAGTTTGTATTATCACCTCAGATTGCCCGCATCCGAAGTTGTTTGCTTTTTGAAACTTTTGCACAATGACGTTCCCTGTCATAAGACGCAGGATCTCCGTTGCAATGCTCTTTGCCTTTGTGTTGTCCTTGTGCTCCTGGTTGTCGCAGGACTCCTATAATCCTATAACCACTTGCAGTTTTATAAATTACCTGACTGATGTGCATTTGGGCAGAGAAATAGGAAGGTTGTTTCTGTTCAAACTCAGCCTAATCCATGGAGGGATTTTTCTATTCTCTATTTCATTTACCCCATTCAAACAGTTTGGCCTGTGAAGATGGAACAAGTCCAAAATGGCTTCAGTCGGGGTGGCGGATATTAAAAAACAATTGTTCTTTGTGTTCGGTGTGCAGTCATTTCCCTCGGAGCCGGCTGACAATGAATACTTAAAAGACAAGGGATTAGGACTGACGAGGTTTTAATGCATAGCGAGAGGAGACAGGATGAGAACTGCCATTAAACAAACGTAGTGCATGAATGATCAACCGTGAACACATCAGGATGAAGGACCAGCTGATAATCTTTCAGCAAGTGATCATTTTTAATATGATAAAGGATTGCATCGATGTGAAATTACAAAGAATAAAGAAATTGCTTTTTTTCCCCTCTTCTTCACATTTTGTTGCAGAAGTAAAATCCTTCAAATAAACACCATGAAACCTTTGTGTATGAAGGAACCACGGATGCCGGTTTACACCAGAGATATTCACAAAATGCTGGAGTAACTCAGCGGCACAGGCAGCATCTCTGGAGAGAAGGAAAGGGTAACGTTTCAGGTCGAGACCCTTCCTCAGACAGCTTATTTTAATTTTTTTTAAGTATGTCGGGGTTGCTGCAGAGTGAGCAGAGGGCTGTACATTCAGAGGGGGTGAGGTTAGCGTAGGTGAGGAGAGAGGAAAAGTTGAGGCGATTGATGTCACGCCAGCAGTTAGAAATGAAGAGGTCTAGAGAGGGTAGAAGGCTGTCTGGGGGAGTCAATGAAATCTTTCCCGGAGCTGGCTGGAAGAAGCTCACTGAATGTGATGAATACAAAGAATCAACAGCATCAGGAAGTCTGGCTCCATCCTGGGGGCAGAGTTGGATTCATGGGAAGTGGTCTTGGAGAGGAGGATGCTCCTCAAACTCAGGAGCATCTTGGAAAATACAGCTCACCCCCTCCATGACATACTGGTCCACCTGAGGAGCACTTTCAGGAACAGACTGGTTCCACCAAGATGCAGCACGGAGCTCCACAGGAGATCCTTCTTCACTGTGGCTATCAAACTGTACAACTCCCCCTCCTTCTGTCGTGGGGTAGACTAACTCCCCTCCCCCTTCCCCCCCCTCAATCTTTGCACAACCCCAATCCTTTCCACTCGTCATTTTAATTTCATCTTTCTTGTATTTTGTGTTTATATGAGTGTTGGCAGATCAATGTTCCCCCCCAAGGATAAATAAAGTTCTATCGTATGATTTCATATTGATTACGTTGCAGGGGATCACACTGATCAGATAAACTTGGGAATGCCATGGTACAGCAGATGCAAGTGAGGGTAGGATCATGACGATTTTTCCAATGCAAGCGATCATTTCAGCTGCACAGTTCACAGATAAAAATGTAGATTTATTCCATGGGACCGAAGGAAAATACGACCCGGTGGTGGTTGACAGGGAACTTCCATTAGTAAACCCTTCGTGTTCCAGTGGCCATCGTGGGAAACTGAAAGCCAAGTTAGGGAGAGTGACCACAGCAAATGGTACCCCAACACCAGGTACCCGGCTTGGTGTGTTGCGAAATCGAGCATGAAGCTGAGACTGTGCCTGGTCATAGGAACATAATGGGGCTTAACAGAGATGTAATGACGAGGCTCTATAAGGCGCTGGTCAGGCCGCATTTGGATTGCTGTGAGCAAATTTGGGCCCCGTATCGGAGGAAGGGTGTGCTGGCTCTGGAGAGGGTCCAGAGGAGGTTTACAAGAATGATTCTAGAAATGAGTGGGTTAGCATATGATGAGATTTTGATAGCACTGGGCCTGTACTCGCGGGAGTTTAGAAGGTTGAGGGTGGACCTCGTTAAAACTTACAGAATAATGAAAGCCATAGTGGATGTGGAAACATCTAGGACCAGAGGGGATGAGGACTCTGCTGCCGAGGGAAGGAACAAAGGAGGACCCGGCTTGTGGGGACCACCGTGGGGGGGGGGGGGGGGAGGACAATGGACAATGGGGACCCAGCCAAATAACCTACAAACCCACACATCTTTGGGATGTGGGAAGAAACCTGAGCACCCGGAGAAAAAACACAGTCACAGGTAGAACGTGCAAACTTTGCACAGACAGCACCCACGGTCAGTGTAGAACCTTGGTCTCTGCAGCGGTGAGGCAGTACCTTTATCCGTTGAGCCACCGTGCTGCCCCAAGATAAGGCTAAAAGGAGAGCAGGACTGGCAGCTCACTTCTAGAAATAGAACTTTTAGGCATTATACACGGAAAATGAAAGAGGGGACTGCATTATTGATAAAGGGGCCCGTCACTGCAGTAATGAGGGAGGGTGCCCACAAGATTTTTCAAATAAGACTATATGGGTAATACAGGTAATTGCGGCACAGTGGTAGAGTTGCTGCCTTACAGCGATTGCGCACCAGAGACCCAGGTTCGATCCCGACTATGGGTGCTGTCTGAACGGAGTTTGTACGTTCTCTCCGTGACCGCATGGGTTTTCTCTGAGATCTTTGGTTTCCTCCCACACTCCAATGACGTACAGGTTTGTAGGTTAATTGGCTTGGCATAAATGTAAATTGTCCCTCGTGTGTAGGACAGTGTCAATGTGAGGGGATCGCTGGTCATTGGGGATTCGGGGGGGCCAAAGTGCCTATTTCCATGCTGTATCTCTAAACTAAACTCAAAGTTCTGATCACTTTGTTTGGATTATACTACTGGCCTGTCAATGGTCAGCCAAAGATGAAGGTACAGAAGCAGGGAAATCAGAGAAAGGTCTAAAAGCAACAGGTTTGTCAGAGTAGAGGAATTTAACTTCCCCAATGTGAAACAGAGTACAATATTTTAAAATATGTTCAGGCAGACCAGTACACAAAGAGTCATATCTGGAAAGGGGCATTGTTGGAGCCATATTTAGTATGAGGTCAGGCAAGGGGTTGGAGTGCTCTGGGGTGCGAAATAGTAAGATTAAACGAGAACTTACCAGTTTGAAGTTTGATCTTTATTTTATGAGGAGTTACGATGAGCGATTACGTGAAGAAGGCCGTCAGCACGCATGCGCCTCAATCTTCAAAGCAGCGGTGTGAAATCACAGATAACAGTAGTAGACCTGAATATAGTAAGATTGGAGAGAACTTGAAAGCTACCAGATGACCTTCATAATGTGATGGTTGTGAGCGGTGGTCACGTAATCGCTCACCGTAACGCCTCATAAAATAAAGATCAAACTTCAAACTGGTAAGTTCTCATTTAATCTTACTATTTTACTTTGGAGTCATGTGAGTGACTACGTGAAGACTTTGAAGCTCTGTGATTTCATGCCAGATACGAGTCCAGGCATCACACACTGCATTAATTGACCATGGATGAGTGGAAAAGATTAATGCATTCAGCCATGACATAGTTTGTTAAAAATGCTGATGCTTAAATCATCAAAGGAAAATAATAGTGACTGCTTCCATCCTGGGGGAAACTATGAAACAAAACATAAATGGAATTTGGCTAATACCCCTGGTCTGGCAATGGATTATTATAAAAATTTGGAAAGTTCATTTGTTTGACCATCCTGCAGCCGCTAGGGTGTGGTCCAGTGGAGCGTACATGACCCTTGCTGCTGATGTAGTAGCAGCCCTAGTGGAGTGAGATAGAAAAATTAGTTTCTACTTCTGCATAAGCCAAAACCCGTTGACCACCTGGAGATGGTCTGGATTGATACCTTTTATGAGGTTTTTTAGTAAGTAACAATCATTGCTAGTGTCTCTGAGCCTCTAAGGCTCTAGGTGACCTTCACATAATGTTGTAAATGCGTGACCATACACAACCAAAGGTCCATAGGATATGCCCTGAAAAATTGTTTGGGATCTGAACCACCACATGTTTGTGTTTAGGATAACCATACAAGGTCCTATAATCATTCCCAACATTTAGCAGGAACCATGGCTGTATTGGCCAGTCAGGCTGTACGAAATGCCTGAGGCGAGATCTTGCTGAATTTTGTGCAAGACGGACTGATGAGGCAAAATGGAGGAAAGACATAAAGAACATTCCTCCTCAGTGTAGCGAGAACACTGTGCCACATATTTTGCAATAGTGATAGGGCCTGGATGCAAACATATGATATTCGGTGTTCCATCGAGCCACAATGTCATTAAATACTTTGTGATACAACATCCATACTGTGTTGTCATAAATTTTACATGATGATACACCAGCGTCAAATGAGGTTCGGTAAATTATCACAGGATATTTAAATTGACTGTACCCATGTGATTAACATATGCCACCACCATAGTGTTTTATAGGTAGTTGATACCATATAACTGAAAAAAGGTAACTCATGCAAAGCCCGTCCGCCTCCGTAACTAGAGATGGAATTCATAATTTTTCATTTTTGAGTACTGGCATCAGTTTGTAATATAACTGAAGAGTTACTGAGCAAGTAACAGGAGCCATGTTAGTTCTGATAATGCAAAGGTCCAAATGTACAGCTGAAAACACAGCCACTATAATGCCATTTACTGTTGATCAATAGAGGCTGCTTCATAAGAAACAATAAGAATTACCAACTTGTAAATGGTCCACATACCCCATGTTTCAGAAAGAACCAGACCCACCTACCTTCATGGCTACCGGTGGTCTTATGGTAAGCCCAAAGGCCCCTGATGTGGGTTCTATTCCGTCCTTGATTGGAGAGTAGAACTGGTAGGGTACATGGATTCCATATTTTCCTAAGACCGGCTTGGGCCTTGGCCTAAAGTCCAGCTTGCTGGCTGCCACCAGCTTCAGTGAACCGCTTACTGCCGATGAAGGCGTGGGTGTATTGTTGCCGAAACGATGAGGCTGTACTCGTAGTTCAACAGCTTTAGCTCCCTCATGCAGGTCTCACCTGTTGAAAATAGTTTTACCTGAAGAGAAGATTCGGCGGCTGGTTTCCTGGGGTCCATGCCCCTCCAACGTCACCCCTAATAGCGCTGTTCATTGCCGGCACTTTCAGGAACTCCAGTAAGTTCCATACTTTTGAGTTTGGAGTCAGTTACACACTGACCCCTCGCACTCCTCTCCATAGCGAGGGTGATAGTAAGCAGCCCTAAAAAGGTGCTGCCGCAGGCCCCGAGGAGACCTGGGCTGATAGGGCCCCTCCATGGACCATATCCTTCGTGCCTCGTGGTATGTTCCCCGGCTATACCTCCGAACTCCGAGTCAGTTAAAACTGACCCTGAATGCTCCCCTACTCAGAGAGGGAGACAGTGTGCAGCCCTGGTCACAGGTGCTGTTGCCGTGGGCCCCGTAGAGACATGCGGTGATATAACTCCCTTCTTAGATCCTACCATTGTGGAGCACCTCTCCATCAGGTGCTCCATGTGGGTTAGACATCCGAAGAACGCTACCCATAGAAGGAGGGGATCCTCTCCATCAGGAATCCTCCCTCCTGGCCCGACTCGTTTTAGTCAAAGGGCCTCTTCCCTACACTCCCCTCCTCAGAGATGGAGATATGATTTTGTGGCTGCCCTCCAAGTGGGTTTGCCAAGGTGCTGCCGGCACCAGTCTGAAGCTGCTAGCTCCCTGCCAGCGGATCAAAAGGCGAATTTGACCGCCGCCGCTACCCGCACTTCCGTGGTCTCCGTAGCGGGTTCCCTGCGGTCTGTGGCCGGGATTCCCCGAGGTCGTGACCGGGATTCCCCGAGGTACGCAACTGGGACGCGGTCAATAAAGGTTTCCCCGCGGCCCGTCCCGACTTCACCTCGAAATCCAGAAATTCTGTGAGAAGAGATTCCTGCAATAGAAACATAACCTGGAAAGTTTAAAAACTTACCTGCAGGTTTAAACTTACCGTTGGTAGGAGCAGCGCACCTGCCAGTCAGCGTTGCGCCATGCATCAGACGTAATGACGCGTATGCGTGCTGACGGCCTTCTTCACGTGGTCACTCACGTGACTCCAAAGTAAAATTTAGGGATAGTGACTAAATTAGTGATAGTGATATTCACCATAACTCTGTGAATTTCAGTGGCTGTGGAAAGGGTTGAATTGTGAGAAGACTAATATCAGCAAGCTTAGCTTGAGAGCAGCTACAGTACTTGCCAATAAATTTACATCTGACAAGGTAATGTTGTTTAACAGTGAAATAGTAAGAGGACTTTAGACTTTGGAGATACAACATGGAAACAAGCCATTAAGCTCACAGAGTCTGTCAACCAGCAATACACCAACACTATCCTACACACAAGGGACAATTTATGATTTTTCCAAGGCCAATTAACAACAAACCTCTATGTCTTTGGAGTGTGGGAGGAAACTGGAGATCCTGTACAAAACCCATGCAGTCACAGGCAGAACGTACAGAACAGATAGCACCCGAAGTCAGGATTGAACCCGGGACTCTGGCGCTGCAAGACAGCAGCTTTACCGCTGCACCACCCATGCCACAAGGGTTCATAACCAAAAGTTTATAACCAATGTTTTCCTGTCAGGGTGAAGGGTAGGGAAGGCAAGTCCAAGGAACCCTGGATGTCAAGAAATAGTAAGGGTTTCAGATAGAAAATGATGGAAGCATAATTATAGGTATAAACTACTAAAAGCATTGGTGTTTCAGGACTATAGAGAGTGCAAGGAAATCCTTGAAGATATTTGGAGGGGAAATAGGGACCACAAAATACCTCTGACAGGTAAAATTAAGGAAAATCCCAAAGCATTTTCTAAATCCATAAGAGAAAGTGGAAAGAGTGGGATCCCATAGGGGACAAACAAGCAAACTGTGCATTGAACCAAAGGATATTTTTAAGGCAGAGATAGATAGATTCTTGAATAACAATAGTGTCAGGGGTTATGGAGAGAAGGCAGGAAAATGGGGTTAGGAGGGAAAGATAGATCAGCCATGATTGAATGGTGGAGTAGGCTTGATGGCCTAATTCTGCTCCTATCTCTGATAGTATGAACATGAACCCATGATACGATCATGGTCTTAGATGAATATTCTCATCTTTATTTACTGAGGTTATAGTTGAAGAGTTCAGAGAGGGGAAATAAGGATATTCTAAGACATGTTATCATAAAAAAGAGATATAGATGGTCTCAGCAGTCGTAAAAGTGGATAAATCACCAGGGCCTGCTGAGATGTATCCCAGGCAGCGGAGGTGACGAGGGAGGAGATTGCAAGAACGCTGATTGTGACTTTTCTATCTTTGCAGTGCTTGGTTGAGATGCCAGATGATTGAAAGAGAGTAAATGTGATATCCTTATTCAGGAAGAGCCGTGGGGATAAGCCATGTCAGTGAGTCTGCCATCAGTAGTAGGGAAGTTATTGGAAACACGTCTGATGGACTGAATTAACCTGAGTTGGTCAAGGATAGTCAGCAAAGCTTCTTGGTGAGAAATCCTGTTGATGAATTTGAGTTTTTTCGAAAAAGAAAAAAATATATATTGATGAGGGCAGTACAGTTGATGTAGTGGACATGGTCCTGATCCTAGGTCCTAGATGCATGGTCTAGGTCCTAGATGCATGGCTGATACAATAGGTTAGAGCCGATAGTATCCGAAGCAAGTCAGCTAATTGCATCTGAAATTGGCCTCAAAGTAACAAAATACACTTGTTTCCTTCCCCCCCCCTCAATTCTCATTCTGAAGAAGGGTCTCGACCTGAAATGTCACCCATTCCTTCTCTCCAGAGATGCGGCTTGCCCTGCTGAGTTGCTCCAGCTTTTTGTGTCTCTCTTCAGTTTAAACGAGCATCTGCAGTTCCTTCCAACACAACAAGAATGAACTGATGAATGAGGATTGCTTTCATAATTGAAAGCCTGTGACCATGGTGTACCACACAAACCTTTGTGTATGACACATATTTCAACAACTGCAACACAGTTCAGCCTCAGCATCTCCCTCTCTGTCTTGGCCCTGACTAGGTCTAGAGCATCACTGATGACCAAGTGATCCAGGAAGGAGAGTTTCTTCATCCTGAACTTCAACCTTTACTGATTGACTTTCAGTTGCTTTACCCAACATGTGTTCCTCAGGTATTCTCCAAAGTCCACAATGTAATATACTGTAACACACCAACTTCTACTCCCTAAGAAGGCTTGGGAAGTTTGGCATGTCCCCAACAACTCTCACCAACTTCTACAGATGCACCATAGAGGGCATTTTATCGGGATGCATCCATTGGTTAGGGAACAGCTCCATCCAAGACCGCAAGAAATTGCAGCAAATTGTGGACACAGCCTAGACCACCACATAAACCGACCTCCCCTCCATTGACTCCATTTATACCTCATGCTGCCTCGGCAAGGTCAGCTGCATAATGAAGGATGAGTCGCACCCTGGCCACTCCCTCTTCTACCCTCTCCCATCTGGCAAAATGTGCTGAAGTGTGAAAACACACAGGGATTCAGGGACAATTTCTTCCCAGCTGTTATCAAGCAACTGAATCATCCTACCACAACCAGAAACCAGTGCTTAACTACTATCTACCTCATCGAGGGCCCTCAGACTATCTATGATTGGACTTTAGTGACTTTACTTTGCACTAAACGTTATTACCTTATCATGTATCTATACACTGTAAATGGATCAATTGTAGTCATATGTGGTCTTTACATTAGCTGGTTCGCACGCAACAAATCTTTGCACGTACCTCGGTCCAAGTGATAATGAACTAAACTGAATGGAACTGAACTGAACTGAACTGTGGTCTTTACCCCACTGTGACTAGGCGCACCTCTTGTCTTTGCTGAAATCTGCTGGGGTCATTTTGATCCTGATTGAAGTTCTGCGCCAACATTTTCTTCTGAATGGTGAGCAGAATAGTCAAAACATGAGCAGTCCTCATCAAACTCCGCACATCAGAGCCCATTGTCTGCACCTAGTCAATGGAAATCCATCCTCTGCACAGGTTGACCATAACCTCCTCTGCCGTCCCTGTGGTTCTTCGTCAGAGCACCATTAAGCTCACGTTAAAGGAGTCAAATTAGGCCATTCGGTCTACTCTGCCATTCTCTGCCATATCAGAGATCACTACTCTGATCTCTGCCTACTCATCCCATTTTCCTGCCTTCTCCCCATAATACTTGACACCCCCCCCCCCCCCATTCTAATCAAGCATTTGTCTATCTCTGCCTTAAAATAATAAGATTAAATGAGAACTTACCAGTTTGTAGTTTGATCTTTATTTTATGAGAAGTTACGATGAGGGATTACGTGAAGAAGCCCGCCAGTCCGCATGCGCGTCAATCTTCAAAGCAGCGGTGTGAAATCACAGATAACAGTAGTTGAAGTGACATAGAAAACTAGAACTACCAGATGATCTTTATGATACGAGGGTTGGGAGCGGAGGGCACGTAATCCCTCATCGTAACGCCTCATAAAATAAAGATCAAACTTCAAATTGGTAAGTTCCCATTTAATCTTACTATTTTACTTCGGAGTCACGTGAGTGATTCTGTGAAGATTTTGAAGCTCTGTGATTTCATGCCATGGAAATAAATCCATGCGTCACACACTGCATCAGTTGACTAGGATGAGTGAGAATAATTAATGCATTCAAACATGACATAGATAAAAAATGCTGATGCTTAATAATCAAAGAAAATAATAGTGACCCCTCTCACCCAGGGGGAAACTATAAAACAGAACCTAAAATAGAATTAGCAGAAGTCCCCGGTCTGGCGATAGGTTTGTTATAAAACCTTTGGTACGTCAGTTCATTGGACCATCCCGCAGTGGCTAGAATGTGGTCAAGAGGGACGTCCATATCGCTCGCTGCTGACGTAGATGCAGCCCTGGTGGAATGAGGTTTAAAAGTGTCAGTGTCCACTCCTGCACGTGCCAGAATATGCTTTATCCATCTAGAAATGATCTGCAATGTAACCTTCTTATGAGGTTTGGTGTGGCTGATGAATAAGGATAATTCCGAGCCTCTGAGGCTCATAGTGACCTTAATGTATTGTAGTATGTGAGATACCACACACAACCGTTGGTCTAAGGGGTAAGCCATAAAACTTAATTTGAGCCCCGACATCCCTGGTCTGCTCTGCTTTATTAGATCATCAACAAAAAAGGTGATGTTGTCAAACGATGTAACCATGCTGTCCAGTCTAAGTTTATTTAACGTCATGACCCATTGTGCTGAGACCAGCGCCATGAGCATGACTACCTTAAGTGTGAGATTAGCCAGAGACAGAGATGAACCTGGTGCCCACTGATGGAGCAGCGTGAGGACCACGCTCACATCCCATATCTGTGAATATCTGGGCCTCGGGGGAGTGGAGATATAAATGCCCTTCATAAATCTGGTTATTAAGGGGTGAGATCCGACAGTGTGGTTCCGTGACCCCAGCCATAAGTAAGATGATAAAGTGCTCCTAGCACTATTAATGGCACTATAACTGAGTTTCTGATCATAGAATAGTGTAGAAAGAAACTCCAAAACATCCGTAATGGAAGCCGTGCCAGTACATCTCCCATTTCCTTATACGAGTGATGCATTGTATCTGGGTGCTCTTCCTCCAGGCCGCAGTGATCACATCTACCGTACGATCTGAAAGTCCAAGCCCCAGGAATGGTCTCCTCAGAATCTGCAAACCAATAAATGTATTCGGTCATGAAGAGGGTGGCTTTCCCCCGTCACAGGATGTACCAGCAGATTTCTGCTTTTGGGGACAGCCATAAAAGGCTGTGTAATCATGGCTAGGATGAGTGGGAACCAACGCTGAGTAGGCCAGTCTGGTACTACCAATATGCCAGAGGCGGAGTCATGCTTGATCTTGGCCAAGCATCGACTGATGAGGCAAAATGGGTGAAACACGTACAAGAACTTTCCACCCCAGTGTAGCGAGGATGCATCTACTGCTACTGTCCCTGGGTCTGGTTCCCATGAAACGTAATTTGGTAACTGATGATTTAGTCTGGATGCAAACAAATCAATGGTACACCATACCGAACGACAATGTCATTAAAGACATCATGATTCAACATCCATTCTTTGTTGTCATTGAATTCTCATGATCTGGTGTCTGCCACCATGTTATATCTACCTGGTAAGTAGATAGCTGAAACCCAGATGTTTCTCGTAATACACCAGTGCCAAATGAGGTTAGACAATTTATCACAGGATACAGACTTACTTCCCCCCGTGTGATTAATGTATGCCACTGCTGTAGTGTTGTCAACCTGAAGTTGAACATGCACATGATGCATATTGTTACAATAAGCCTTTAAACCATAGAGTGCTCCCAACAACTCTAGGTAGTTAATACCATGTGACTGAAGCATCGATGATTCCTGCCATCTCAGCTTGAGACAGTGTTGGTAGCACCCCAACCTAGAGCACTGGCATCACTTTGCAGGATAACTGATGGTGTATCAACTAAAATAGTACTAGAGAAAAACCGAATATTGGTCACCCACTATTGTAACTCAGCAATTGCTTCAGCAGGCAACTGCATGGGTCTATCGAAGTGACCTCTATGAAGTTTGAGTGCCTGCTCCTTTGCATGTTATAAGTTTTGGTAGTGCAAAGGGCCGAACTGAGCAGCTGGGAAAGCAGCCACTAATCTGCCAATTATACTAGCCACATGTCTAATAGAAGGATTGTTCTTAACAATGAGGTTGCTGTAGGCTTCAATTAAATCTAATTGCTTGCCCCAAGGCAGAGTCACTGACATGTGAATTGAGTTAATGGTGAATCCCAAATAATCAATTACTCTAGATGGTACCAATTTGGTCTTAACTGGATGGATTAGGAACCCCAGTCTTTCAAACATGAGTTTGGTAGCTGACACAGATAATTCAGCTAATTCCATAATTTTCCCCAATGGTTAAGATGTCATCCAAGTATGCCATGACTATATGATTATGTGCCCTGAGTAGCCCCAGGACTGGTTTTAGCAATTTAGTGAATAGTCGGGGGTCGTAGGTTAACCCATTAGGCAATGCTTTAAACTGCCACAATTGCCCCATCCAGCTAAACTTCAAATTTCTCCTGTGGTCTTCATGAATGACCACCGAATAGTAAGCATCTTTGAGGTTGATGCATGCCATGTAACATCCCTTGGAAACCAGTTGTTTGGCAGTAACAAAGTTTTCCATTTTGAAGTGTTTATACTGCACAAAGGTGTTAAGCTCAGTCAAATCAAGGATGATTCGGCATCCTCCATCCTTTTTTTGCCTAGTAAATACATTGGACACAAATTGGTGAGACTCATGACTCGACTTCTCAATTACCCCTTTCTTGAGTAAAGATTCAATTTCAGCTTGTGCATTCGCACACTCCTGTCTGTGAAGGAATAAAAGTGCGGCTGTGTGGGTGGAGGCAAATCGAAAAGGAACTCAATTTGGAAACCTTGTATACTGGGCAGTATAAATGGATCAGATGTTATCCAATGCCATTCATGTAAGAAAAATTGTAATCTCCCCCCAACTTGTAACTGATCCATCGAAAATGTGTAACGCAAACAACCAGACTCACTTACCTTAGCGGTTATCGGCGGTAAGGTGTTTGCTTCTGCCCCCGAGGTCTGAGGGGTAGGGCTGTTGGAGGGCGCCATCCGCGCATCTTGAACATGGCCCGGCTTGGGCCCTGCTGTAAAAACGGCCTCTGTGCCTGATATTCGTGATGCCCACCATATACGGCGAACCGTCTGGTGTGGAGAGGAGGGTAGGGGTACTGCCGCCGGAAGGATGAAGTCTTGGAGGGTGTTGGGGCCTTCGTAAGGCCGACCGTTTTAGCCTCATCATACAGCTCCCTGAGCTGCTTAGGCAGGTTTTCCCCGACATGAGGTTTGGTGGCTAGATGTTTCCGGCCTTGCACAAAGCTGGAAATATTGGGTTTAGATCAGAACGGATGGCATTCTTTCAGAGGGAATTGATCTCAAAATGTGCATTGCACATTAATGCCATACCGTCCTGCTGAACATCAGAGAGGGGCCCCCCATCCACGGACCTGGCAAAGGCCGTGATGCCTGAGGCAAGTAATCTTAAATGTTTTTGGAATTTTACCTCCTGGGCTCTGACACCCCCTCCAACGTGTTCCCAGATGGAGCAATTCACTGCCGGGACATTCAATGAGGCACAGTTTACTGGGGTAAGGAATTTGGACATGGTTTCTTCCATGGCCTGATCTTGGAGTTGGTGAGAGGCCATATAATTAATGCTCATGGCCAACTCCTCTCCCAGTGGTTACCCTGATTGGGAAATGATGGCAAATTTGGATGCCATGCGGGGTACTCCCGGGGCTAGCCCCTCATGCATTGATGCATGCTCCCCATCTGTGCCTCCGTAAACTGAGAGTGTAAAACTGGCCTCGTACGCTATCCTCCTCAGAGAGGGCGACATTATGCAGCCCTGAGACAGGTGCCGCTGCCGCGGGTTCTCCATAATACCCGGGCTCAGATAGTTCCCTTCTTTGGGGCATATCTCTTTGGAGTAACCTCTCCATTAGGTGCTCCATGTGGGTCAGTCTCCCAGAAACACTGCCCATAGAAGGAGGAGAATCCTCCTGGCCCGACTCATCCGAGTCCAGGGCCCTGACAGACCTCCTGGTGGCTTTTCTCCCCTGCGGGGTAGCCAAGGTGCCTACTGTCGGCACCAAGTCTGTAGCCGCTGGCTCCTCTGCCAGCGACCCTGAAGACGGAATCGGTGGCCGCCCGCTATGCGCAGGCCCGCGTCTTCAGTAGCCGGCTTCGCTGCGGCCCGCCTCTTCACCTTAGACATAGTCTCCGCAATGTTTGAGTACTCTGTAAAGTTAGCAAATTAACCGGGAGCAACGACCTCAGATAAAGTATAAGCACTTACCTGAGCGTTTTAAACTTACCGCTGGAAGGAGCGACGCACCCGCCAGTCAGTCATTGCGCAATGCGTCAGACATAATGACGCATATGCGGACTGGCGGGCTTCTTCACGGAATCACTCACGTGACTCCGAAGTAAAATATCCTCTGGCTTGGCCTCCACGGCCCTCTATGTTCCACAGATGAACTACCCTCCGATTAAAGAAGTTCCTCCTCACCTCCTTTCTACAAGAGCGCCCTTTAATTCTAGATATACGAGATAAACTGAAACAGATAAAATCAATGCTATTGGTTCTCTTTGGTCTCAAGGGCAAAGTATTGTACCGTGCCATCATGTCCTTAAATGAGAGCCGGGAGAATGCATTAGATGCATTATATGCTCATTGCCATCTGCCACCAATGATTTGGTTCAATGAAACCAGTTTCCTCAAGTAACCTGGAGCAGGGCAAGCCTTTAGATATTTATTAACAGACCTCAGTTGGTCTGTTAATTAACAACAGGGTTGTTGACAGTAATGTAAGTAGGTGAGAAACAAATGGCCTGTAGGTTGGATAATGAGACATGATGCAGATTAAAGAAATTTGTCTCCAAACAATGTTGATAGATAAGTGATAGGAGCAGAATTAGGCTATTCGCCTCATCAAGTCTGCTCCGCCATTAAACATAAAACACATGAAAAATAACATGACGAGTGGAAAGGATTGGGGATGTGCAAAGATTGTGGGGTGGGAAGGGGGGGGGGGGCGCAAGGGGAGTCAGTCTCAGTCTATCCCACGACAGAAGGGGGAGGAGATGTGCAGTTTGATAGCCACAGGGAAGAAGGATCTCCTGTGGCGTTCTGTGCTGCATCTTGGTGGAACCAGTCTGTTGCTGAAGGTGCTCCTCAGGTTGACCAGTGTGTTATGGAGGGCGTGAGCTGTATTGTCCAGGATGCTCCGCAGTTTGACGAGCATCGTCCCCTCCAAGACCACCTCCTATAAATGCAACTCTGCCTCCAGGATGTAGCCAGTCTTCCTGATGAGTTTGTTAATCCTAAATTGTTAATCCTAGGAGAGCAACACTGCTTCCAAAACAAAAGCTGACATGGTCCCTACAGGTGAGAGAAATGAGGGAGGAGAAGAACTAGCTGAAAAAGATGCATCAGGTTGAACCGCGAAGCACTAATAGTGAAACGGATGAAAGTGCTCAGCAGAGAGGGAGCAGTTGCAGAAGGATGTTTGTAAAATATCTTCCACACACAGTGATGCTGGCTGACTGCAGGCAAAGCCTCAAACACACCAGACAGTTCCTGGCTCTTGACTTGGTCTAGAATCTCAGAGATTGCATTAATTGAATTGAGAACAAAGTGGCTACAAAGTTAGCGTTAAAGCCCTGTCCCACTGTACGAGTTCATTCAAGAGTTCTCTCCGAGTTTGCCCTGATTCGCACTTGGAGATTTACGGTAATGGCCACTCGTCGGTACTCGGGGCTCTCGTGGACATTTTTCAACATGTTGAAAAATCTTTGCGAGACTTCCCGTGCTTACCTGCCATTAGCGAGTCTTCCCGGGTACCTGCCGTTAGAGTTACGAGCCGCTAAGAGACGTCCCCGAGCTCTGATGTACCCGCTACATACATTCTACATGCTTACCACGAATTTGATTTTTTTTAAACTCGGGAGAGCACTTGAACTCGTACAGTGGGATAGGGCCATTAGAATTGAATCAAGGTATGGACGAGGGGCTGTTAGTCCATCACAGAAGATGAATCCTAAATGAAGGCGCATAAATATGCCAAGTCCAGGCACCTCTACTGGACTTTACTGCCCTGTCCACTGCCACCTTTAGAATTTCTCAGTCGCCAGCCATTTAAAATCCTCTCCCTGTTCCCATGCTGACCTGTGTGTCCATGGCATGCTTCATCATGGCGAGGCCTAACACTAACTCCAACTTGGGTGGAAACCCACATGACCACAGGGGAGGATGTGCAAAACTTCGCAAAGACTGCACCGACACCCACACTCCAAAGATGTACAGGTTTGCAGGTTAATTGGTTTGGTATAAATGTAAAATTGTCCCTCGAGTGTGTAGGATAATGTTAGTGTGTGGGGATCGCTGGTCGACGTGGACTCTGTGGGTCGATGGGCCTGTTTCCACGCTGTATCTCTAAACTAAACAAAACTAAATTAATTCCATATGAGTGTCGCTGCTTCACTGATTTTATTCACATGACTGTATTTGCAAACGGTTGGTGTCAATTATCAAAGATAGACACAAAATGCTGGAGTAACTCAGCGGGACAGGCCATATCTCTGGAGAGAAGGAATGGGTCGAGACCCCTCCCCAGTTGCTAAACACTTTAACTCCCTGTAACCAAACACATATCAAGATACAACTCATGTTTATTAAATCTACTTACAGCAAGGATCTGCAGACATCACATCTCTGAGCTGCTGCTCTAAAACTAACTAGCATAAGCAAGCTCTTGATAATATGAAGCACTTAATAGGTGGAGTCACTACTAACAAACACTATAATTGGCTAGTATGAAATAGCTAATCTACACTCCCCCTTCCATTCCCACACTGAGCTTTCTGTCCTGGGCCTCCTCCACTGTCAGGGTGAGTCCAGAACCAGGGGCCACAGTTTAGGAATAAGGAGTAAGCCATTTAGAATGGAGTCGAGGAAACATTTTTTCTCACAGAGTGGTGAGTCTCTGGAATTCTCTGGATGCTCTCAAGAAAGAGCTAGATAGGGCTCTTAAAAATAGCGGAGTCAGGGGATATGGGGAGAAGGCAGAAATGAGGTACTAACTGGGGATGATCAGCCATGACCTCATTGAATGACAGTGTTGGCTTGAATGGCCAAATGCCGTACTCCTGCACCTATTGTCTATTGTCTATTGTCATAAGAGTCTCGACCCGAAATGTCATCCATTCCTTCTCTCCAGAGATGCTGCCTGTCCCGCTGAGTTACTCCAGCATTTTGTGTCTATCTTCGGTTTAAACCAGCGTCTACAGTTCCTTCCTATAAAGGGTGTCAATTATCAATTTGTTCAGGAGGCTTTAAAAAGTGTCAGGCTGAACCTCCTAGCAAAGCTTAAAACCAGGACCCAAGATCATTTTCACGAGACTCCGCTCCGAGTATGGAACCTTGCCGAAGGGAATGTGCTGGATTGAAGACACATTTTAATAGCTTCTCGTTCAATCAGCATGACGCCCTTTCATGTATTATCATTGTCATTTTCTTCAGCTGTGCAATAAGTAATACACTGTATATCTGTTCCTCCCTCGCCAGCTTCTGACTCCACCATATGTACAGTACCCAGCAGGTCTGATCCATAGACCTGCCTCTCTGCCTCAGAGGGACATGGAACCCAAATCTAACTGGTAGCATTGGCGAGATTGGCAGATGTTCTACCAATCGGTGGTAGCCAGTGCCATCTTCTTCGCTGGGGCAGCAGGACGAAGGCCGCGGATGCCAACAGGATTAACAAGCTCATCAGGAAGGCTGGCTCTCTCCTGGGGGCGGAGTTGGATTAATGGGAGGTGGTCTTGGAGGGGAGCATGCTCCTCAAACTGCAGAACATCTTGGGACAATACAGCTCACCCCCTCCATGACACACTGGGGAGTACCTTCCGCAACAGACTGGTTCCACCAAGATGCAGCACAGAACGCCACAGGAAATCCTCTTACCCTGTGTGTGGCTATCAAACTGTACAACTCCTCCCCTTTCTGTCATGGGGTAGACTGACTGACTCCAACCCCCCCCCCCCCCACACTCCCAGCCCCCCATCTTTGCATATCACCAAACCTTTCCACTTGTCACTTTAATCTCATGTTTCTGGTATCTTGTGTTTTATGTTAGTTTAAGTTAATTAGGGGGCGCCGTCGAGTATGGCTGCCCTGCCAGCAGCTGTTAGTCTTTTCACCCTTTTTTTTATTTTTAGTTAGTTAAAAGTGTTTGTTTTGGAGGTCTTTTAGTCTTTTTATGTTGGGGGGGGTAAGGGGAAAACTATTTTTCTCAGTACCTACCTGGTCGGAGATGCGGCTTTTCTCCGAGCCGTGTTTTCGCCCCTTCCTCGCGGCCTACCGCCAGTCTGGAGCGGCGTTTCCTGCCAGGACCGGCCGGGACTTCAGCTTCGGGGGCGGCACAGCGCTGGGGCACCATCGTGGAGTGGGCGGTGCCTTGCCCGGGTCGCCGTGCGGTGGGCTCCGGAGGGCTGTGACCTCCGACTCCAACATCGCAGAGCTGCGGTCTGTGGTCTGCGGTCTGTGGAGCTTCCAGCCGTGGGCAGGCGCCGAGCTTTAAACACCGCAGAGCCTGGGATCTCTCGACGAGGTCGCCTGAGTCGGAGCTCCGACCAGCGTGGTCCGTGACTTCGGGAGCCGCAGTCTTCGGGGAGGAAGCGGTCGCTCCAGACATTCCAAGCCACTGAGGAGTGTTCACCCGATGCCAGAGCTTCATCATCCGGCGAGAGGGCCTGAGGCATCGGGCTGCCGTAGCGGCGACTGAGGAGGCCTCAATAGGCCCGACTATGGGTGAACTGGGGATGGGACTGGACTTTGCTGCGCTCACCCACAGTGGGAACCATTGTGGGGGGACGTTTTTATGTTGTGTCTTATCTTTATTTATGTGCTGCATGGCAAGTCAAATTTCACTACACCAATTGGTGTATGTGATAATAAATGTCCTTTGTCCTTTATGACTGTTGGGCTGCCAAAGTGGGGTGAATAGCCTATTTCCATGCTGCATACTGTAGTTCTATATGACTCTATAGGTCTACAAGAGCGGCACGGTGGCGCAGCAGTAGAGTTGCTGCCTTACAGCGAATGCAGCACCGGAGACTCTGGTTCGATCCCGATTACAGGTACTGTGTGTATGGAGTTTGTACGTTCTCCCCGTGACCGCGTGGGTTTTCTCCGAGATCTTCGGTTTCCTCCCACACTCCAAAGACGTACAGGTTTGTAGGTAAATTGGCTTGGTATGTGTAACAATTGTCCCTAGTGCGTGTAGGATAGTGTTAATGTGCGGGGATCACTGGTTGGTGTGGACTGGGTGGGCCGAAGGGCCTGTTTCTGTGCTGTATCTCTAAACTAAACTAAACTCAGCCTGAATTGAAGACAATACTCCATCTGAGTCTAGATCAGTGTTTTGTGAACATTCAGCATGACTTGTTTGCTTTTATACTCTCTCTATTGATAAAGAACTGGATTTGTCTATTCTTTATTATCTACTTTCTCAACCTGCCCTGCCACTTTAATCGAGCTGTGCATCAGGGCCCACTGCTCCTGCACTCCTTTGAAGACAGTGATCTTGACTACAGGATGAATAAACATTTGGAGACTGGCATTTCTTCCCATCATTTCCACCCATGACACCCATAGCCGTCCCATCTTTGGCACTCACATGCCCTGCTGGCTTCTTGCAGAACTTACTTGAGATCTACCCCCTTATCTGCACTGATGTCAATGCCTCTGCTAAAGTAAGGAAACCTCACTGTTGGCACAGCGAGATATTATAGAATGGTTGAAGATAATTGGCCACAGCTTGGGATTGTCTTCTCTGCAGCAAAGGTAGTGATGTGAGGTGTGTCGGGAATAATGAAGACAAAAGAGACTGCAGATGCTAGACTTTTCAACTAAAAGCGAAGTGCTGGAAGAACACAACGGGTCAGGCAGCATCTGTGGAGGGAATGGACGGACAAAGTTTTGGGTCAGGACCCTTCTTCTGTGGATCTGTGGAATTCTTTGCCACAGATGGCTGTGGGGGCTAAGTCAATGGATGTTTTTAAGGCAGAGATAGATAGATTCATGATTAGTATGGGTGTCAGGGGTTATGGGGAGAAGGCAGGAGAACTAGCCATGATTGAATGGCAGAGTAGACTTGATGGGCCGAATGGCCTAATTCTGCTCGTATTAATTATAACCTTCGTCAGACTCATGGAGTGAGGGGAGAAAGTTGGAAATGAGAGGTAGGGTCGGGGAAAATCCTGGCAAGTGAATGGTAGTTACAGGTGTGGCGATTGACTAATGGGTGGAGATGGTTTAGTTTGGTTTAGTTTAGAGACACAGCGTGGAAACAGGCCCTGTGGCCCAGCAAGTCTGCACTGACCAGCGTTCCCTACACATTAACACTATCCTACACGCTGGCGACAATTTACACATACGCCAAAGCCAATTAACATACAAACCTGTATGTCTTTGGAGTGAGAAAGGCTGCAGGTGAAAATGAGACAGAAAGATGTCAGATAAGAAGAGGAGGTGTAGAATGTAACACTGGAGGGAGGAGTAGAAGGGGATAGGCAGGAGTGGAAGGGAAGAGGAGTGAAAAATGTATTAAAAGAGGGAAATGGGGACTAAAATGGGAGGGGTGGGTAATGAACATACGGAGGAGAGGAGAGGAAATGAATAGGCTGATGCGGGGTGTGAGAGATGATGGGAGAAATGTAAAATACTGTTTCTCAGCTCCATTCTCCTCCTTCCTTCGGCATCACAATTCTGGTGAACACATCAGTTTCTTCATTCATTCTCTTTTATCTCCTGGCTTTCTCACTTCCCTCCTCCTTTTGATCCCCCTGTTCACTGGCCTTCATCACTTATTCCACCCATCTGCTGATCAACCCTCCTCCCCCCTGCCTCATCTGCTCCCAGCTATCACATGCCAGGCTTTTCCACACTCCTTTCTGTTTTCCAGTTGCTCCCCTCCACTCCATCAGTTTACAGAAGAGTCCCCATTGAAAAAGTCTGGCCATTTCCTCCACGAAATTCTGCATGGCCTGTTTTTTTTTTTGTGCTCCAAATAATGACTGATTTAGCTCGGGTGATATTCACAGGTCCTTCAGATCAGCAGAATGACATCAGCATTTACGCCTAATGTTAGACGTTGCTCATCCTCCTTCATTTAATCCACAGAGTTCCGCGGCGCTGTTACCTTCACGGTACGTGACAATAAATTATCTGTCTATCTGTTTGAACGAGTTAAGGTATTCTTTGATACTCTTTGTTTAAGAAGGAACTGGAAAAATTGAGGGTAGACAAAAATGCTGGAGAAACTCAGCGGGTGAGGCAGCATCTATGGAATGAAGGAATAGTTTGATAAAACACTTTACAAGCAGAAACAATGGGTCTGGCAGGACAGTCAGGTTTGTGGATTTTGGGGAGAAGGTAAAATCGGGCTGTGCGGGGCTGGCGAACGATGAGGTTGGAGGCTTGGGAGGGCAGGGAGCCGGAAGTGATGAAGCCCGTGATGGTGTTTGAGATAATAGCCTGGTGTTCTTCTGTGAGGTCATGGTCCAAGGTTAGGTAGGAGGAGGTGTCTGAGAGTTGACGCCTGGCCTCAGACCGGTAGAAACATAGAGCATTGAAAATAGGTGCAGGACTAGGCTATTCGGCCCTTCGAGCCAGCACCGCCATTCAATATGATCGTGGCTGATCATCTTGCCATATTCCTTGATTCCGTTAGCTCTAAGAGCTAAATTGTACTTTCCTCCTTATCCAGCTTCCTATAAATAACCTTTTGCTAGTTCCCTTAACTACTTCTTGTGGCAGTAAGATGCACCTTCAAATCACACACTGGCAAATTTATTAGTGACTATATCACATTTATTTTCCCTGGTTCAATAAGGTTTTGCTTTATCCCTATTATCTTGTCTTACAATGAAAAATGTAATGGATTGAGTTACTCCATTACATCAGTCAGTAAATATAATATCCCCTCATAAACATTCAGCAAATGAACATAAACAACAAATTGAACAGTTTTGCTTTGCATAAATAAATCAGTGATTACATTCTGCACTCGGGGTTTAAGAATGTTGAGTCAGTCTAATTCTAAACTCTAAATGATGAGTTCACCAGAATTGTTGCATTAGGAAAGACAATATTTTACATACAAGAAATTGAATCTAAAGTTTAGAAGGATGAGGGGGGATCTTATAGAAACATATAAAATTATAAAAGGACTGGACAAGCTAGATGCAGGAAAAATGTTCCCAATGTTGGGCAAGTCCAGAACCAGGTGCCACAGTCTTAGAATAAAGGGGAGGTCATTTAAGACTGAGGTGAGAAAAACCGTTTTCACCCAGAGAGTTGTGAATTTGTGGAATTCCCTGCCACAGAGGGCAGTGGAGGCCAAGTCACTGGATGGATTTAAGAGAGGGTTAGATAGAGCTCTAGGGGCTAGTGGAGTCAAGGGATATGATGAGAAGGCAGGCACAGGTTATTGATGGGGACGAGCAGCCATGATCACAATGAATGGCGGTGCTGGCTCAAAGGGCCGAATGGCCTCCTCCTTCACCTATTTTCTATGTTTCTATGTAACATAGTACAACTGTTATAGACAATGGAGGACCCGGCGTGGGGTAACCGCCGTGAAGAAGGGGGGTGGGGGAAGAACAAAGGGGGAATTTGTAACTTTGTAAGCGCCTTTTATGGGTAACTATTTGCATACATTGGTATGCAAGCAATGAATTTCAATGTGACTTGTCACATAGAGTCATAGTCATAGAGTGATACAGTGTGGAAACTCTCAGGGGCAGCAGAGTGGGCAGCTTGTCACACAACCCACTTTTAAGATAGACATAAAAAGCTGGAGTAACTCAGTGGGACAGGCAGCATCTCTGGAGAGAAGGAATGGGTGATGTTTCAGGTCGAGACCCTTCTTCAGACTGAGTCGGGGAGGGAGAGACACAGAGATAAGGAAGGGCAAGGTGTGAAAATAAATCATCAAAGAGGATGCAGCTCGAGGAAAATGTAGAATAGATCATTCGTAGCTAAGGGAAGGTGACAACGAAGTATTGTATACAGTAGTTGTTACTGTATATACAGTAGTTATATAGTTGCCTGGATTCCTTCTATCCAGAGATGCTCCCCGTCTCGCTGAGTTACTCCAGCTTTTTATGTCTATCTTAAGAAGTTGGTTGTGTGACAAGCTGCCAACTCTGCTGCCCTTGAGAGTCAGAGGGAGACAGATGTGTGTTCATCTGGATTGGTATCAGCGAGCATCTGGGGGGCACCTCGGGCACTGGTACAGCAGGTGCAGCACATGTGTATCCAGCCATTGACGATGCTCAGATGTCCACAAGGGCTTCATATAAACAGGAACGAGTTTCACTCCTCATTGCAGAGCTTGCTGTGGATCATGAAAATAATTTCCTGATGAGAGTATCACGTTTCTGGCAAGCACAGGTGACTTCCTCATTCTGAGGGCATCTGCTCCACCGGGAATTTTCAGTATACTGTAGCCATAGACACAGGTCCTGCAGCCCAACTCATCTTTTCCGACCTAGACTGCCCATCGAAGCTAATTCCTCGAGAGCAGCACGGTGGTGTAGCGGTAGAGTTGCTGCTTCACAAGCGCTTACAGCACTAGAGACCCAGGATCAATCCTGACTACGGGTGCTGTCTGTACGAAGTTTGTACATTCTCCCCGTGACCGCGTGGTTTTTCACCAAGATCTTCAGCTTCCTCCCACACTACAAAGACGCACAGGTTTGCAGGTTAATTGGCTTGGTGCTTGTGTGAAATTGTCCCTAGTGTGTGTAGGATAGTTTTTAGTGTGCGGGCACTCAGTGTTCCGAGGGGCCTGTTTCCACGCTGTATATCTAAACTAAAGTAAACTTTTGTCTGCAACTGGGCAAAAGGGACTACCTTGGATGGGCATCTTGGTTGGCATAATCCTTCCGATCCAAAAGCCCTAACTGGCATGTCTGGGTAGCTGTATCTTGGTTAAAGCCAGTGTTTAGGAGTGATCAAGCATTCCTTGGTGGGCTTTGGGAGAGTCCTACTGCTGATTGTACACCACAGAATGACCAATAACCTATCTTAACCATATAACCATATAACCATATAACAATTACAGCACGGAAACAGGCCCTCTCGGCCCTTCCAGTCCGTGCCGACCATTTGTTTTCCCCTAGTCCCATCTACCTGCACTCAGACCATACCCCTCCATTCCCTTTACGTCCATATACCTATCCACTTTACTTTTAAATGTTAAAATCGATCCTGCCTCCACCACTTCTGCTGGAAGCTCATTCTACACAGCCACCACCCTCTGAGTAAAGAAGTTCCACCTCACGTTACCCCTAAACTTCTGTCCCTTAATTCTCATGTCATGCCCTCTTGTTTGAATCTTCCCTACCCTCAATGGGAAAAACTTATCCACGTCAACTCTGTCTATCCCTTTCATCATTTTAAAGACCTCAATCAAGTCCCCCCTTAACCTTCAGCGCTCCAAAGAATAAAGACCTAACTTGTTCAACCTTTCTCTGTAACATAGTTGCTGGAACCCTGGCAACATTCTAGTAAATCTCCTCTGTACTCTCTCTATTTTGTTGACATCCTTCCTATAATTAGGTAATTATAATTAACCCAAAATTGTACACCATACTCCAGAATTGGTCTTACCAATGCCTTGTACAATTTTAACATTACTTCCCTACTCGTAAATTCAATGCTCTGATTTATAAAGGCCAGCACACCAAAGGCTTTCTTTACCACCCTATCTACATGCGATTCCACCTTCAGGGAACTATACACAGTTATTCCTAGATCCCTCTGTTCCACAGCATTCCTCAATTCCCTATCTTGGCCTCTGTCAGTTTGTAAACCAAAAAGGTTCTCCCTCAGTCTCTTCAAAATAACATGGTGAAAAAGCCTAAAGACATTACACTTCAGCTTCACCAACAAAGGGTAAAGGACCTGTCCCACTTGGGAGACCTCACAACGCGACCTCTGGCGACCTTAAGCAACTAGAAAAAAAATCAAGGTCGCGGTGACCTACAACCTCCTACGACCTTCCACAACTATGTGTACTACCTCCTACGACTATGTTGAAGACCTCCCTCGACTATGAAGAAGACCTCCTTCGACCTCCTTCGACTATGTTGAAGACTGGCTTCAACCATGTACGTTTTACTCGAGGATGGTCTCTGGCAAATTGGTCCGTGAATGAGCACGACCCCCTTTGACCTCAGAGGACCACTGAAAACCAACAACGACCAGTGACGAGTGTCTACAGCTCAAATGATCACCTCATAAAATGATGTCATGTCTGCACTTCTTTCTCACTAAAAAATGCCTCCCAGGTTTTTTTTTCAAATCATTCTGAATCATGCAAGCAAGGGAGGAACTAGTTTGGAGGATGTTAGTAAAAACTAGTTTGGAGACTGTTTGCAGTAGCCCTTTTGCTTCAGCAGCCTTTTAAGAAAGGCAGAAGGGGAAGAGCAAGGGTGAAGAGGAAGCAGAAGAAGAGGGCTCAATGGGTGAATGGAGATGATGTGACGGACTGTCCCAGTACACCAGAGAGTGGTGCTGGGCTTTGACAAAAGATGGAACTTTAAACACATGTGGATGGCAAGCAAGCCATTCTTGTCCCTGTCCCTGTACCCCTCATTTTCCTTTTCGTACAGGATGGCATTCTGCTGGAACCATTCCTCAAGGTCCCCCTGCTGCCTGGTGAAGGTGTAGGAGAAGGGGCTGCTTTGCTGCCTTCAAATAAGGCAGAGAAGGATGGGATGGTGGTGGGGCATATACTACCATCCTGGTCTCCTCCTCCAGGGGTCTCTCATGCAGGGCTACCTCCTCCTGCGCTATCACCTCCTGTGGAATCACCTCCTGCCACTCCTCCTCCTGGGTGGGCAACACCTGCATGGCCGTTTTTTTTAGGGTTGTGCCCTCCCCCTGCACTGCTGCCTTTTTGGTGCCATCTCTAAAACACAAGACTCCTCTCCAAAAAAACTCTCCAACTATGAATGAACATGCCTTGGAGTGACAGACGGGACGTTCTGCTGTTTAAATAACTTTTTTTTCTACTGACCTTTTTTTCACCCCGGAGCTGTTACCTTCAACTGCCTTCGGCCACCTTTGAGTACCTACGACTAGCATCACGACCTACTACGGCTGACTTCAACTAGGCCTACAACTAAAAAAGTATCGATTTTTCCCACGGCGACCTATTTTTAGTCGCGGTCAATTTTTAACATCTTGGAAAATACGCCGCGACGTAGCTGAAGCTTCGACTACGCGGAGACCCACTCTCGACCATGAAGGAGAGCGACGAAGACCTACGACCTCGTGGCGACCTTCCCGTGACTATGGGTCGCGGGCAAGGTCGCCAGAACTCGCGGTGGAGGTCGCCCAAGTGGGACAGGGGCTTAATGTGCTTGGACGAAATTTGGCCAGATGCTCTCATCGCCCAATCCATTCCTGCTCATTGTGTTCTGCAGTGGGGTGGGATGGGTTGGTGCATGGGGTAGGAGGATGTAAGGGGTAGGATGTTACACTCAATGATACATATTCCTCAATTTGGAGGTTGTAGCTTCATACTCCTGATCTCTCTGCAGGTAGAGTTTCCTGCCCCTGAGGTCACATGTCTCAGGGATATTTAGCATAGAATTGCAAGGGCTTTACAGGCCAGTTCATATACTGGTGTAAGATAGACACAAAATGCTGGAGTAACTCGTTTCGAGTTGAGACCCTTCTTCAGATTGAACTTCCTCTTCAAGTCTGAAGAAGTGTCTCAACCTGAAATGTCATCCATTCCTTCTCTCCAGAGATGCTGCCTGTCCCGCTGAGTTACTCCAACATTTTGTGTCTATTAGTATATGAACTGGCCTGTAAAGCCCTTGCAGTTTCTGAGCCCCCACTCCCTCACCTTTACAATTTGTTTTCACATACCTCGACTCCATCCTACCCCCCTGGTCCAATCTCTCCCGACCAATGTCCAAGATACCTCACATGCCCTTCATCTCTTTAATGATTTCTCCTTTCCGATCCCCCACTCGATCATCTTTACTATTTCTTTAGCCTTCCCACTCATATATTGGTCAATGCTGATTGCCCAGATTGACACAGAAAAGCAGTAACTTTGCATGGAATTCACGCCATTTCCCAACTTCATTTTATTTCCCTAAACCTGCATGAGAACTTTGCAACTATGAACTTATTGGCACCTGTTTGCTAGTTCCCCTAATGTTTAGTTTAGTTTAGTTTAGTTTAGAGATTCAGTGCGGAAACAGGCCCTTCAGCCCACCGGGTCCCCGCCGACCAGCGATCCTCGCATATTAACACCAGGGACAGTTTTTACATTTACCAAGCCAATTTTACCTGCATACCTGTACGTCTTTGGAGCGTGAGAGGTCACCAAAGATCTCGGAGAAAACTTACGGGCAAAACGTACAAATTCCGTACAGACTGCAACCGTAGTCGGGATCGAACCTGGGTCTCCGGCGCTGCAAGTGCTGTAAGGCAGCAACCCTACCGCTGCACCACCATGCCGCCCATGTTGTGGTAGAGATTGAAGGTAAAGTAACTTTTCACCACTTACAGTGTGGAGAATCCACCTGAGAAATGGAACAGCAGCTCCATTCATGTTAATATGGAAGAGTAGCTGTGGAAAACAAAGGTAGATCAAAGTAAATTTGCAATTAATGCGATGTCGGGTCCAGTCTCGCACAACTCCCTACGCCTCCGCGCTCCGAAGTGGGACCGGCCCCGTGCGGCCCGTATGCCTCAAACGACCACGTTTGGTCGCGCCAGACGCATGCAAACGCATGCAAGTGGGACAGCCTTGTTCTGGATTTCCTTCCCCACAACCAATCACATGATCACGGTGGCACAGAAGTAGAGTTGCTCACAGGGCCAAAGATCCAGGTTCGATCCTGACTACAGGCATTGGCTGTACAAAGCTTCTACGTTCTCCCTGTGACTTGCCTGGGTTTTCTCCGGGTGCTCCAGTTTTCTCCCACATTCTGAAAGACGTACAGGTTTGTAGGTTAATTGGCTCCTGTAAGATTGTAAATTGTCCTAAGTGTAGATAGTGTACGGGATTGGTGGTCGACGTGGCCGCGACCTGTTTCCGTGCTGTATCTCTAAACTAAACTAAGCATGGGCTCACTAGTGAGGTCTGGGCTGGCACTTTGTATTGAGATGGTAAAACCTAATTTTGATGAACCATTACAGGCAGCTGCAAATACGGGGGCACACTACCGCAGATAGTTTTTGGTCATGGTTTCAACTTTATCCGATCTACTGCACATGGTCTTAACAACTCTTTTTCTATCCTCTTATTATGATATAACGACCCTTGAATATGTTTTTGCATTCGACTCGGTTACATGTTGCATTCTGAAACTTCCCATTCTCACCAAAGATAGACACAAAAAATGCTGGAGTAACTCAGCAGGCTAGGCAGCATCTCTGGAGAGAGGAATGGGTGATGTTTCGAGTCGAGAAATTGAAGTTCCTCTTCAAGTCTGAAGAAGGGTCTCGACCCGAAATGTCACCCATTCCTTCTCTCCAGAGATGCTGCCTGTCCCACTGAGTTACTCCGGCATTTTGTGTCTATCTTCGGTTTTAACCAGCATCTGCAGTTCCTTCCTATGCATTCCCATTCTCACCGCTATGCTAATGGAATATTTTGCTGCCTGCTTATAACGTGGCCCCAATATCTGGAGATATCTTCTTCATATTGACTCTTTTGTGTAATAATATTTTTATTAAAAGGAATCCATCATAACAACGGTATTACAACTTTTGCAATACACAACCAACTTATTTCAATAAGTATACGAATGTTACGAATAGTACTTATAAACTTCTATTTTTTTTTAAAGTAGAAAAAGAAAAGAATAGATTTTAATCAATAAAAGTGGTGATTAAATAATAATTTTGGTTATAAAAAAAGAGGAAAAGAAAAAAGAGGAGAAAAAATATATATGTATATGTATATATTCTTGTTATTTATATTTAATTAAAATAAAGTATTATATAGAAAAAGAGAGAGATTATACTATACATCTTAATAGTGAATAACAATTTCAAATACAATATTAATGGAGACGTATACAAATCAAAAAGAGAAACAAAGAGTTATTTTCATCTAATCCTGCCGGGTACCCATTGAGTTGTGATGCCAAGAACAGCTACCCCTTCAAATATTCTGTATATGGAGACCATATCTGTTCAAAGAGTTCGTATTTGTCCATTAGGACAAATCTGATTCTTTCCAAATGCAACGTCTCCAACATTTCCACTGTCCACATTTTAATTGTGGGGGATAATGTTCCCTTCCAAAATTTCAATATTAATTTTTTCCCTATTATCAAACAGTAATCCAAGAAATTTCTTTGGTTTACTGTTAATGTTAGATTTGAATCCGGAACTCCTAATATTATTAATTTTGGATCTGGGTCTAGTTTAATTTTAAGAACTTCAGAAATAACTCTAAAGATTTCTATCCAATAATAATTAAGTTTTATACATGTTACAAAACTATGCGTTAAATTAGCTTCCAAGTTCTGACATTTATCACAAATAGGAGAAATGTTAGAATAAATTCTATTTAATTTCGTTTTTGAGTAATGTAATCTGTGTAATACCTTAAATTGTATCAATATATGTCTAGCATTTAATGAGCAACGATGTATACATTGTAGACTTTCTTCCCAAATTTCCTTCGTTATAGATAAACCCATTTTCATTTTCCCATGTTTGTCGATATATTTCCGAAGTTGGGATTTCCTTATCCAAAATA
This sequence comes from Okamejei kenojei, assembly GCA_035221665.1. Classification (NCBI taxonomy): domain Eukaryota; kingdom Metazoa; phylum Chordata; class Chondrichthyes; order Rajiformes; family Rajidae; genus Okamejei; species Okamejei kenojei. Next base: position 6,891,531 of record CM069150.1, on the reverse strand, counting down.
GTATTATATATATATACGCTATTAATTTTTCTGTATTTGGGTGTTTATTAAACAATTCATCTAATAATCCTGGTTTTCTATTTTTATAGTCTTGCGTATTTGACTTAATATAATTTCTAATTTGTAAATACCTAAATATGTTATTTGACTGCAATCCATAGATATCCTGTAACTCTTGAAATGAGAGAAATCTTCCTTCCTTATAAAGGTGTTCTATTCTTTTAATTCCTAAATCATTCCAATGTTTAAACCCCTTGTCCAATACAGAGGGCTTAAACAAAGGATTATTCATAATTGGCAAACAAAGTGACAAATTATCCATATGTAGGGTCTTAACTATTTGTTTCCAAATACGTCTATTGCTATGAATTATAGGGTTGTTACCATACATTTTTTTTTGTACTTCCCTTGGTGCAAAAAGAATCGAACCTACATCAAAAGGCAAACAGTCTTCCTTTTCCATCTTTAGCCAGCTTGGTTCATGATCTAAATTTACCAACCAAAAATTCATATTCTTTGGTAGTGCTAGTCCACCATTTATTTTAGATTTACATAGATGTTTTTTACTTATTCGATGGTTTTTATAGTCCCAAATAAAACTATTAACCAAAGTATCTATATTTTTAAAAAAACATTTTAGGGAGATATAAGGGGATTGCTTGAAATAAATATAACAATTGTGGTAAAAAAATCATTTTTATAGCATTTATTCTACCGATCATTGATATAGGTAATGTTTTCCAATATAAAATATATTTCTTTAGTTTATTTAATAATTGAGGGTAATTATATTTAAATAGACAGTTATACGATTTAGATACATTAATTCCTAAATATTTGAGTTTGTCCGTAACTATTTTAAGTGGGAATTGTTCTAATATATTTAATTTTATTCCAGTTATAAGCATAATTTCACTTTTATTCCAATTAATTCTATACCCAGAAAATGTACTAAACTTAGTTATAACATATTGACTCTTTTGATCAGCTGCATAATGACTATAATTTGCTGATCACACAGAACCAAACCTGCATCTTTCCTCCTTCTTTCGAGCAATACAGGCCCAGCGTACCTTGACCTTGTCACGATCAGCCTCATTATATTTCTCTTGTGTGAGATCAAGGACTATCTCATTAGTCACTCTTCTTGCTCAACTAATTTGCAACATATGCAACATAAATCAAACATCCCCAAGCATCCTTTGATTGTGCGTAACGTCAGGATCTCAATCCTTAATTGTTAAGGATATCTTCAAATGATAAGACATGGCAAGGAAGGAATGCTGAATTATTTTCCATCTATTTCAATGTAAGAGACCTGATAGGTAAGGCTGATGAACATAGAAACATAGAAACATAGAAATTAGATGCAGGAGTAGGCCATTCGGCCCTTCAAGCCTGCACCGCCATTCAATATGATCATGGCTGATCAAACTCAGTATCCCGTACCTGCCTTCTCTCCATACCCCATGATCCCCTTAGCCACAAGGGCCACATCTAACTCCCTCTTAAATATAGCCAAACTGGCCTCAACTACCCTTTGTAGCAGAGAGTTCCAGAGAGTTTCACTCTCTGTGTGAAAAAAGTATTTCTCATCTCGGTATTAAAGGATTTCCCCCTTATCCTTAAGCTGTGACCCCTTGTCCTGGACTTCCCCAACATCGGGAACAATCTTCCTGCATCTAGCCTGTCCAGCCCCTTAAGAATTTTGTAAGTTTCTATAAGATCCCCTCTCAATCTCCTATATTCTAGAGAGTATAAACCGAGTCTATCCAGTCTTTCTTCATAAGAACATAGGGCATGGATAGATACATAGGATTGCATTATTATAGCCTTTGCAGAAATGTGGCTGTGGGAGGAATTGGGGTGGGAGGTTAATGATTGTGGGTACGCGTGTAATTTTACTTCGGAGTCACGTGAGTGACTACGTGAAGAAGCCCTGCAAGGCGCATGCGCGTCATTACGTCCGTGCATGTCGCACTGAACGGGCTGGAGGGCACAGCTCCACCAGTGGTAAGCAGGAACTTCTCAGGTAAGTGTTTTAAAAACTTTACCCAGAAGTATGTCAACTCCGTAAAGCTGGCTCGAGCAGTCAGTAGGAGTTGGAGAAATGGAGCTGTCAGGAGGAGGATTCGTTCTTAGCGTGGGTCCAGTGAGGATTCACAAATTCGATCGGGTCGGGAGATAAGCGCGGCAACGCCGGTTCCGATGCCGGGTGCCGTTTTACCGGCAACAGCTATGATAGCGAGTGAATCTTCCGCACTAACTCCAGGTACTAAGCAGCCTGAGGCTGCTGATAGCCATAGAAAGGCAAAGAGAAAGTCTCACATACCTGTGTTGTCTGACGACAATGGTGACTCTCCCCCTGATATTAAAGGAACGTGGGGGAGGATGGAAAACATGGAGCAGATGCTCCAAACTTTGATTACACAAGGGTCCAAGGGCCCAGTCCTTCCCCAGCTGTCCAAGAGGGCCCATACCAAGAACAATATATGGAGGGGCTTTCCATATGTTGGGGGTTTTCCTTCCAGCGCCTTGTTTAGGACTGGAGGATGCCTCCCTACAATATGATTTGGGAGAAACAGTGCAGGATGCAGCTGACCCTGATTCTGGTGTCCCTACTTATGTGCAAACACCAGCGCACAAGAGCCACGCTCCGGGAGTCCTGGAAATAGCAATGAGTTTTGCTATCTGGGCACCCATGAGTCCTTCTATGAGGGGACAGGAGGTTCGGTATCAACACATCCTCCAACTGGTGGCTGCAGCAATTACTGCATTTGGCACTATGGTCAAAGGGACAATCATTACAATAGCCAACTCAAAAAAGATATGTTGGCTATTTTATGCAATGCATTTTTGAGGTAAATTGCATCAGGGAATATCGCCATCAGGCCAACACTCAACCAAAAATTTGCTGCTCTATGTAAGGCAAGTACAAACGCCTGAATTCCTGTTTGGAACAGACCTTGTCAAGAAAATTTTTGAAATTAATGATGAGGCCAAAACAAAGCATTTTGAGGCCACCTATTCGAAAACCTGGGTTAATATACTGAAGGTCCGATCCAGGTGCTGGGCCCAGCAGGGGGAGGCCAGCGGGGCAACGAGGGTACCCATCAAGACAGACCGGCTACAACCCCAATATGGGCAGACAACAGACTTACAGGTCAACTGTAGAGGTACAGGGAATTTTGTTAACGATAAAGTTCTGGTGGCCAATCTCCTATTGGAGGTGGATTACAATTGTTTTCTATTGAAAGGTGCTGTATAACATCTGATATGTTTATACTTCATACTGTCTCACGTCTACCAGTGAGTTTATCTCATGGATAGATCTACCTCAACAGCACAAGCCTAATAAAATGTTGGTGTTTTCTGCTCCAGAGACTGAACAAGTAAACGATGTTGATTGATAAAGCCATTACTCATCCTCAACAATTGTGTCTAATATTTCCCCAGACCACAAAAAGATGGGTGTTGTAGAGTAATTCTGGACCTCACTCACTTAAATTCTTCAGTTCTCTATAGGCATTTTAAACTGGACACCTTCGTTACAGCTGCTATCACAGGGCTGTTATATGGCAACTATTGATTTGCAAGATGCGTATTATTCACTGCCAATTCATGCTCATTATCGCAGGTGAAATTTAATTGGATGGAACAGCTGTGGCAATACAAAGCATTGCCTAATGGATTAAGTTCAGCACCCAGGCTATTTACTAAATTGTTAAAACCTGTGCTGAGGCTATTGAGGGTCCATAATCACATTGTAATGGCTTATTTGGATGATATCTTAATTATCAGCAACACTAAAGAGTTAGCTGAAGAATTGGTTGCAGCAACCTAAAAATGTGTTTGAGTCATTAGGGTTTTGGTCCATCCAACTAAGTCCAAGTTACAGCCGACCCAAAATATTGAGTATTTGGGGTTTCTTATTGATTCATTTGATATGACACTATCATTACCAACAGCCAAGGTTGTGGATGTTGTTGATGTCTGTACTTGCCTCCCACACAAACTTTATCCCTCCATCCGAGAAGTCGCTAAGGTCATTGGGAAATGGGTAGCAGCTTTTCCTGCAGTAGATTTCGAGCCTTTGCATTATCAACATTTGCAGAGAGCACGACAACAAGCACTAAAATCGAATGCAGGCCATTTTGATCGGGTTATGCAGTTACCAACCACAGCTCTCGCAGAATTGAAGTGGTGGATTGTTATTGTAAATCAAGCTACCAATAACATTTTGGTCCAAGTCCCTTCACTGATCTTACAGACTGATGTAAGCGCTCTCGGATGGGGGGCTACGGACACCGAGTCCAGTTGTGGGGATAGATGGCATGAACATGAAGGGTTGATTCGCCACACACACGGGTTAAATTCTTTGCAAATTATTGGGGGCATTCTATGAGTTAAAGGCATATTGCTCCTCAATGAAGGATTTACACGTTCAACTCCAGATTGATAACGTATATATCCAGTGGCATGTGTTAATCATATGGGAGGAGCATGATCAGTATCATGTGTTAACTTGGCTAACGTCATGTGGCGTTGGTGTATTTCAAAGAATATCTGGGTTTCAGCCATTTATTTACCAGGTATAGACAATGTGGTGGCAGACCATAGGTCGCATAAGTTTAATGGCAATATAGAATGGATGTTGAATTCTAAAATTTTTCACACAATGTCACTCGATTTGGGTTGCCAGAGATTGATCTGTTTGCATCCAGATTAAATCACCAGTTGCCTAAATATGTTTCATGGGAGCCAGATCCAGGAGCAGTAGCCGTGGATGCATTCTCGTTACATTGGGGGCACTCATTTTTTATGCAATTCCTCCATTTTGTCATCCCGAAATGCCTCATCAAAATAGAGCGTGACTCCGCCACAGGCGTTTTGGTGGTCCCAGATTAGCCAACTCAACGTTGGTTCCCATTAGTGCTTCGAATGATGGTTCAGCCATTCATGATGATTCCCAGCTTCAGTAATTTGTTGGTGCATCCGGTTACAGGAGAAAGTTACCCTTTACATGACCGTAATAATTGTTGGTCTGCAGGTTCTGACCAGACCATTCCAAAGACTTGGATTGTCAAACAGGGCCATGGAGGTTCTCACTGCAGGCTGACGAAATAGCACTCAAAAACAATATATAGTTCACATAAAGAAATGGGAGCAGTTCTGTGTACAATCCAATATATCTTATCATAATGCAAGCATATGTAATGTGTTGGAGTTCCTTGCTATGTTGCATTTTGATGAGCACCTGAGTTATAGTGCCATTACCAGTGCTCGGAGTGCGTTGACCTCTTATTTAGGGCAGTCTTCAGAACAATATCCTATCAGGTCTCATCCGTTAGTATCCCAATTTATGAGAGGAATTTTTAATAAAAACCCTCCGAAACCTCGATATACAGAAATCTGGGATATCAGTCTTGTTCTCACACTGCTTCGGCAATGGGCTCCAATTACTTCATTATCTATGCAGAGATTAAATCTTAAAGTGGTTATGCTAATAGCGCTGGTTCAGCACAACGTGGACAAACATTACAATTGTTACGAATACATTGTATGCATTTTTCTGTAAATGACATTACCTTCTATGTTTATGATGTAATCAAACAAAGCAGGCCAGGTATGGCAGCAACCAAGGTGTCGTTTAAAGCCTATCCTGTTGACCAAATGTTATGCGTAGTTAAACACTTAAGCCAATATATTGAGGTAACAAGGAGTCTCAGAGGTTCTGAGATGGGACTGCTCATTAGTCACAAAAAGCCATATGAAAGAGTGTCAGTACAAACTATTTCTAGATGGTTGAAACAGGTTCTCAATTATGCTGGAGTCGACACTCATGTCTTTAAATCTCACTCCACCAGGGCGGCATCAACCTCCACGGCGAAGGCTCAGGACGTGCCACTAGACCAAATCCTCGCGGCCGCAGGATGGTCTAGAGAAGCAACATTTTCTCAGTTTTATGACAAACCTGTACAGACAGTGCCACGGGTTGGGCATGCTGTTTTGGGTTCAATTTAATTCATTTGCTTTGTTTTCTATCATTGTTTGTAATTCTCCCTGGGATAGAGGGGTTATTCCTAGTTTTCTTATTATTATCAATAGTTATTGAATAATTCAAAGCAATGTTCAATATATTATTTATTCCCTACTGTGTCAACCGAAGCAGATTGTCGTATGGAGTGCATCTACGGCATGAAAATACAGAGCTTTGAAATCTTCACGTAGTCACTCACGTGACTCCGAAGTAAAATAGTAAGATTAAACGAGAACTTACCAGTTTGAAGTTTGATCCTTATTTTATGAGGAGTTACTTTGAGGGATTACGTGCCCTCCGCTCCCACCCTCATAATCTAAGAGATCATCTGGTAGTTCTAGTCTTCTAAAAGCCTTACTATGTTACTTCGGCTATTTGTTTCTGTGTTTTTACGCCGCTGCTTTGAAGTATGACACGCATGCGCCTGGCAGGGCTTCTTCACGTAATTCCTGAACGTAACTCCTCATAAAATCAGGATCAAACTTCAAACTGGTAAGTTCTCATTTAATCTTACTATTATTGGCCCAATTAAAGGTATTACAAAATGGAGGACCTTTGCCTTTGCAGGGCCTGCTTGACCTCTTTCTGTGAGAAGTTACCAACTGTGAGCCGGTTCCATAAAGCGGGGACCCCAGATTGATAAGGTGAGGTCCAGATGTCCTTTCCTTTGTTAAAATTCATGAAGACTTTGCAGAGGAGCTCAGAGGTGTTGCAGATGCACGGTCAGGATTGGCCAGAAAAGGGGGAGTTGTAAATACTGTTAATAATGTTGCAGGGTGTTTGTATGGCTGTTGATGATTGGCTGAAGTCTGAAACCTTGTTTGAATTGTTTATACAACCTGGCGAAATGTTGCATTACCTTGGTTAACTGACTTCCTTCCAGAAGATTCTGTAGAAACATTGTAATGGGGTATTTTGTAATTGGGTTATAAAACTGTCAATAACAGTATAATGTAATTGATATTTGTGATTGGTTTGTAGGGGCTGCCACCCCCATCTAGTTTCGCACCACAGGGTCCGATGACCTGTAAAGAGTGGACCCCACGAGGATCGAGGTTGATCTTCTGGAGGGGCGCTTTGGACTGCGTAACCTTTTGGAGGTTTCTGCTTGCATGAGGCTGAAGGGCTTGAACGAGCAGAGACAAGGATCGGACCCACGGTGGTTAGGTATTGTATTAGGGAGTTTGTTATTGTTGGAAAGAATAAAGAATAATGATCCGGTGCTTGACTCGGTGTTTAACTGAACTAGACTAAGGGAGGGAGGTAATCTCTAGGAGCATTATTACACAGGTAGGGCAGGTGGGATAGAGGTGGAGGAGAGAGAGTCATAGTCATAGAGTGATAGAGTGTGGAAACAGGCCCTTCAACTTGCCCGCACCGACCAACATGTCCCAGCTAAACTAGTCCCACCTGCCAGCACTTGGTCCATCTGCCTCCAAACCTGTCCTATCCATGCACCTGTCTAACTATATCTTACACGTTGGGATAGTCCCAGCCTCAACTTCTCCCTCTGGCAGCTTGTTCCATACACCCACCACCCTTTGTGTGAAAATGTTACCCCTCAGATTCCTATTAGACCTTTTCCCCTTCACCTTGAACCTATGTCCTCAGGTCCTAGATTCTCCTACTCTTGGCAACAGACTGTGCATCTACCCAATCCATTCCTCTTATGATTTTGTACACCTCTATAAGATCACCCCTCATCCTCCTGCGCTCCAAGGAATAGGGACCCAGCCTACTCAACCTCTCCCTATAGCTCACACCCTCTAGTCCTGGCAACATCCTCGTAAATCTTCTCTGTATCTTTTCAAGCTTGACAATATCTTTCCTATAACATGGTGCCCACAACTGAACATAATATTCTAAATGCTGTCTCACCAACATCTAAAACAACTGCAACATGACCTCCCAAATTCTTTACTCTATATTAATTAAGGAGAACATTGGGACATTATAGAGTCATACAGCATGGAAACTTGCCCTTGCCACCAAAACCCATCTACACTCGTCCAACCTGCTTGCCTTTGGCCCATATCCTGCTAAACCTTTCCTATCCATGTGTCTGTCCAAATGTCTTTTAAATGTTGTGATACTACCTGCTTTAACTATCTCCTCTGGCAGCTTGTTCCATATTCCCACCATCCTTTGTGTGAAACCTTTGCCCTTCAGGACCCTATTAAATCTTTTCCCTTTCACCTTAAACTTATGAACTCTGGTTCTTGATTCCCCTACAGCTCAGGCCCTCAGATCCTGGCAACATCCTCGTAAATACTCTTTGCACCCTTTCCAGCTTAACACCATCTTTCCTACAATAGGGTGACTAAAACGAAACAAAATACTCCAGATGTGGCCTCACCATGACTTGTACAACTGTAACATAGCTTCCCAACTATGTGTAGAAAGGACCTGCAGATACTGGTTTAAACCGAGATGGGCACAAATAGCTGGAGTAACTCATTGGGACATACAGCATCTCTGGAGAGAAAGAATGGGCGATGAATCAGTTCGAGACCCTTCTTCAGACATCTCTTTTTTTTGCAAGTCTAGAATTCATATATCTCTTGTTTCCCTTTCTCGTGACGTTCGGTTTGAAGAAGGGTCTTGACCCGAAACGTCACCCATTCCTCTTTCCAGAGATGCTGCTAACCCCGCTGTGTTACTCCAGCATTTTGTGTCTATCCCAACTTCTATACTCAATAGGCTGACTGATGTCAGACATTAGTCCGAATGAAATTACTGTGGGACTGTCCAGTGAGGATTTAAGGATAGAGTTGCGAAATAAGAAGGGGATAATCCCCAAATTGTTCATGGGAATTAGAGAGACAAATACATAGGATAGTTTCAAGAATAATGGCAAATAATACTGGGAGATTTTAACTTTTCCTATATAGACTGGGACTGCCAGAATGCTGTAGGTTTTGATGGGATGGAACTTAAGTATGTTCAGGAATGTTTTCTCGGGCAACATGGGTGGCACAGTGTCACAGCAGTAGAGTTGCTACCTCACAGCGCCAGACCGAAAGTCAAGGGAAAGGGAAACGAGATATAGACGATGATGTAGAGAGGCACAGAATAATGAATTATAGATATGCAAAAAAGTAACGATGATAAAGGAAACAGGCCATTGTTTATTGTTTGTTGGGTTAAAACGAGAAGCTGGTGTGACTTAGGGGGAGGGATGGTGAGAGATGGAATGCCGGGGTTACTTCAAATTAGAGAAATGAATATTCATACCACTGGGTTGTAAGCTGCCCAAGAGAAATATGAGGTGCTGTACGTCCAATTTGTGTTTAGCCTCGCTCTGACAATGGAAGAGACCTAGGACAGAAAGGTCAGTGTGGGAATGGGAAGGAGAATTAAAGTGTTTAGCAACCGGGAGATCAGGTAGGTCCAGGCAGGCTGAACGAAGGTGTTGCCCAGTCATCTTTCTTCCTTCTCTCCAGAGATGCTGTCTGTCCCACTGAGTTACTCCAGCTTTTTATGTCTTTCTTCTATATATATCTATATCTATATCTATATCTATATCTATATCTATATATATATATATAGTGGTGTAGGTCTCTGATGATGCCTCTGATGATGTTGGCTGCCTTTGTGAGGCAGTGACTCTAGTAAATCCCTTTGATGGTTGGCAGGTCCGAATTTGTGATGGACTGGGCAGTGTTCACCACATTTAGCAGTCTTCTTCACTCCTGGGTGTTCAAGTTGCCGAACCAGGCCATGAAGCAACCAGTCATTGTGTTCTCTACTGTCCATGTGTGGAAGTTCAAGAAGCAAAGAGATATCTGACAAGTGGGAGGATTTAAAATACAAGATAGTGAGAGTTTCATGGATCACCTGTTTCACACCAACTGAGGTAAATCAGAATGCCCTGATAAACAGGTCTTTCATGGTGAATTACATTTCATCAGATTAGTTTAGTTTAGATATTCAGCGTGGAAACAGACCCTTCGGCCCACCAAGTCCGCATCGAACAGCAATCTCCACAAATTAACACTACCCTACACACACTAGGGACAATTTTTAATTTATACCAAGCCAATTGACCTACAAACCTGTACGTCTTTGAAGGTTTGAAGGAAACTTCAGAGAAAACCTGCGCAGGTCATGGGGAGAACGTGCAAACTCGGTACAGACAAGCACCCATAGTCAGGATCGAACCCGGGTCTCTGGCACTGAGTTACTGTGAGGCAGTAACTCTACCGCTGCGCCACCCCGCTGCCCATTTCTTATTAAGAAAAAGGACAACAAAGATTGAATACTTCTTTGCAATAGCTCTCTTCAGTTTTACCTTTGAACGAGCTGCTGCCACTATTATACTGGCCTGTAAACAATTTGCACCATTGCACAAGGTCCATAGCTGTAATACAATTTGTGTTTCTTATTCCTTATCTCTTGCAAAAGCAATACAGTCATTTCACTAAACAGATTAGGTTTGCTACAATCTGAAACCTGCAAATGTGTTTACTACTTTGCTCAGTGCATGTAGCTCAAGATGTAAAGAAGGTCTCTGGCTCTCTCTTTGCCCGAGACATTGGAAAATAGCCGGTATTTCAAACCAATGTCAGGAACACTTCATTAAAACAAAGAGGATGCTAACTGTGTCAAGGCAGTAATCTTCTTGCTGCAGATTTCTCCGGGGGTACAGAGTGACCCTCTGCCATCTCCATGATAAACAGAGCTGGGACAACACAGAGAGCAGCTCATCACACAATCCACTTCTTAAGACAAAATGCTGGAGTAACTCAGCAGGACAGGCAGCATCTCTCAATAGAAGGAATCCAGGCAACTATATAACACCTATATATTGCTTTGCTGTCACCTTCCCCTAGCTACCAATTATCTATTCTACATTTTCCTCCAGCTGCATTGCCTTTGATACCTTGTTTTCTCACCTTGTCTTTCCATATCTCTGTGTCTCCCTCTCCCCTGACTCTCAGTCTGAAGAAGGGTCTCGACCTGAAATGCCACCTATTCCTATCCAGAGATGCTGCCTGTCCCGCTGAGTTACTCCAGCATTTTGGGAAGATCTTCGGTTTATACCAGCATCAGCAGTTCCTTCCTGCAACCCACTTCTTAAATTGGCACCGAGTAATGCCACATATGTTTCAGCAATTAACCCCAATAACTATTGGTCACTGTAATGTATTCGTACTTCCTGAATAAGGATGAAGAGTATTGCAATGTCACCTCATGCAATGCAAAATCTTCCTTCTTTTCCCTGCATCAGCTAGTTGTCCCTGGTCTCTACTGTTTTCTGAACATTTCTGTGATTTACAGTGAGAACTGCTGGACCAAGGAATATGTTGTGGAAAGTGACCCTTGGTCTGAAAATCAACCAAGTGTGTTTCTATGTTAACTTGACAGCAGCTGATGACAGAATCTGGCCTAGACTACTCTTGTATCCCTCTGCCCTGGTCATAAGTGAGTCAGAGTAATACTGCTGCACACACTGATCTCATTGTAAGACTTGGTCAGGTTGCACACTCTCACCTGCAAGCTCGTTATAAATCTCTGCCATGATCTTTAACATTTGTCACCCTATTAGTTATAACAGGCATCCACATTGCACACCGCTCCTCATTATCGGATTCTCAGTTATCACATTGCCTCTGCTACAGTGTTCCTGTTAGTTTTCTGTAAGGCTCTTCTTTAAAGTTTATTGTCTGATTTTGATCATGTTTCTCATTAGGTTTTTGTCTGCTGAAATATGCCAGAGTCACCTCGCCGATATTTTCTCATTTGTTTCCATTTTCTCCATCTCAAAATCACAAAGATTATATTTTATTTTGAGCAGTAAGTTCTGAAGATACATGACAACCAGGCAAGGAATAACGCATGTGGCTGACCACCTGAGTAAATAATGCCTAACAAACGATGTGAAATACTCTTAAAATAGGATGAAATGTTTACGTTGAAGAGAAGAAGAGCATCAAAATCAGCAGTACCTTCCCATCACAAACAATATATCTCTGTAGAGTGAACAGTAAGTTTAGTTTAGTTTAGAGTTACAGCGCAAAAACAGGCACTTCAGCTCACCGAGTCTGCACCGACCATCCATCCCTGCACATTAACACTATCCTACATACACTAGGGACAATTTTACATTTATACCAAGCCAATTAACCTACAAACCTGTACATCTTTGGAGTGTGGGAGGAAACCGAAGACCTGGAAGGAAACCCATGTGGTCACGGGCAGAATATACAAACTCTATACCGACAGCACCCGAAGTTGGGATCGAACCTGGGTCTCTCATGCTGCAAGCACTGTAAGGCAGCAACTCTGCCGACACGCCACTGTGTCATAGGGTTGCCAACTGTCCCGTATTAGCCAGGACATCCCGTATATTGGGCAAAATTGGTTTGTCCCATACGGGATCGCCTTTGTCCCGTATTTAACTGCTACTACTCGGGTCGAGGGGACTGCCGGGTTGGAATGTTGTGTCCGGCCCTGCCTCACCTGTTCCGGCGTAGGACAGCCCATGGAGTGCAGCAGGAGCAGCGCCTCGCCCGTGGCCCTGTCGGTCGGCAGCCCGGCCAGCTGTCCGACCTTTGGACCTTCGCTTTAGCGACGACACCACAACCCCTCCTTCTCATGGCCGACCATCAGTTCATGAGTTGGATGGGGTGCTGAACTTTGCATGCGATGTCGTGCCCAAGCCAAAACCCCTCAGCTGGCCCACCGGCTGGGCTTTGTGTGCAGTCCAGCACCCGGGCCAACTCATCATTCACCCAGCCACGGCAGAGTCGGTCAACGAATTGTCGTTGGGAATTTGTCCCTTATTTTGATCTTTTGTCCCTTATTTGGGAGTGAGAAAGTTGGCAACCCTACTCTGAAAAAGAGATCCAACCTGAAACCTCATCTGTCCATTCCCTCCACAGATGCTGCCTGACCCGCTGAGTTCCCCCAGCAAACCACAAAGTGCTTTGTCAGTTTTTAAGCCTTTATCTTCAGGCAACTTTTTATCCTCAACTAATTCAAGGCTGCGCGGACACAGTGAAGGTGATGGTGATTTTCACCCTGACTACACTAAGTGTTAGCTCCCAATAGCTGAGAAGTGGATCATGCATTCCTGGTCAGTATTGTACAGCAGGGGCAGGTTGGTAGGAAGGCACATCCCCTTGTGTTCTTCAAGAAATATGGCAACAATGGCTTTTCAAATACCTTTGAAGCAAAGCCACTGCTTAATGGTTAATCTTATGGACATGTATGTAATCATGAGGGGAACAGAGGGAATAGAGAGGGTAAATGCATAGACTTTTACACAGAGGAGGGAAACTAGAGGACATAGGTTTCAGGTAAGAGGAGTAACATTTGCTAGGAACAGACGTAATATCTGTTCAGGATCTCATAGAGTTATAGAGCCAAACTGTCATACAGCACAGAAACAGGCCCTTCGGCCCAAGTTGCCCATGCTGACCAAGATGCCCCATCTATAATAGTCCCACCTGCCTGTGTTCATATATAACCCTCTAAACCTTTCCTCTTCTAGTACCTGTCCAAATGTCTTAAATGTTGATATAGTACCTGACTCAACTACCTCCGCTGGCAGCTCAATCCATGTACCCACCACTCTCTGTGTGAAAAATATCCGCTGAGGTTGCTATCAAATTGTACTCCCTTACCTTAAACCTATGTCCCCTAGTTTCCCTCGTCTGTGTAAAAGACTGCATTTACCCTCTCTATTCCCCTCTGTTCCCCTCATGATCATATACATGTCCATAAGATTACCCTTCATCCTCCTGCGCTCCGAGAACTAAAGTCCTAGCCTGCCCAATCTCTCGCTATAGCTCAGCCCCTTAAGTCCTGGCAACATCCTCGTAAATCTTCTCTGCACCTTTTCCAGCTGAACAACATCATTCCCATGTAGACACAAAATGCTGGAGTAACTCAGCGGGTGAGGCAGCATCTCTGGAGAGAAGGAATTGGCCAAGTTTCGGGTCAAGACCCTTCTTCAGTCTGATGTCAGGGGAGGGGGCGGGACAAAGATAGAATGTAGGCGGAGACAGTAGGACTGGTGGGAGAACTGGGAAGGGGATAGAGACGGAAAGCAAGAGCTATCTGAAGTTGGAGAAGCCAATGTTCATAACGCTGGGGTGAAAACTACCCAAGCAAAATATGAGGTGCTGTTCCTCCAATTTGCGCTGGGCCTCACTCTGACAATGGAGGAGGCCCAGGACAGAAAGGTCAGATTGGGAATGGGAGGGGGAGTTGAAATGCTGAGCCACCGGGAGATCAGGTAGGTTAAGACGTTGAGTGAAACGATTGCCGAGCTTGCACTTGGTCTTGCCGATGTACAGGAGTTGACACCTGGAACAGTAGATACAGTAGATGAGGTTGGAGCAGGTGCAAGTGAATCTCTACCTCACCTGGAAAGCCTGTTTGGGTCCTTGGACAGAGTCAAGGGGTGAGATAAAGGGACAGGTTTTGCATCTTCTGTAGTTGCAGGGGAAAGTTGAACAAGATCATTCCAACAGCAGTGTGACAAAACAATGATCACAATACTTGAAATGCAGCCTCACCTACGTCTTTTAAAACCGTAATGTAACAAACCGTAACGTAACATACTCAATACCCTGACTGATGAAGGCCAATGTACTGGAAGCTTTCTTGACCAACTCATATATCTGTGATGTTATTTTCAACGAACTATGTACCTGCATTCCTTGATTCCTGCATTCTACAACTATCTCCAAGCCCCTGCCACCCACTGTGAAGGTCCTGCCCTGGTTTGACTTCCCAAATTGCAACACCTCGCATTTATCTGCATTAACCCCCATCAACCATTCCTCAGCCCACTTGTCCAGCAGCTCAAGATCCTGCTGGATGATACAAGCTGCAGCCAGCATTATTTATTTATTTATTTTATTAGAAGCAATTGTACAGGATGAAGACAATCGACATGTCAGTTATACAATTATTGTAGAGCTTCATTTTTAACATTGAAACCTAAATCAAAAAAAAAGAAAAAAAGAGAAAAAAGGAGAGAATGAAGAAAAATAAGTAAAATAAAAGAAAGAAAGGAAACGACCCCTAAACTACCAAAGAAGTGCCAGAGGAAAGAAGAGAAATAAGAAAGAGGAAGATGGAGATATACCTTCAGCCAAAACAAGCCTAATGTTTTCTAAATGTGGTGTCTCGAACATGTCAGTAAACCACATCTTCACTGTGGAGACTGCTGTCTTTTTCCAAAATTTGAGTAATGAGTTTTTTCGCAGTTATTAGCCCGTAGTCAAGGAAACGTTTTTGAAATATCGATAGCTTAGAACAGGCCTCTGCCATACCTAATGTGATCATTTTTATATCTGGTTCTATTTAATTTTAAGTATTTTAGAGAAGATATCAAATATTCCCCTCCAGAGGTTTTGTGTCTTTATACAGGAAGCAAAAGAATGGGTTAGAGTCGCTTCTTGGCATCTATCACAAATAGGGGAGACATAGAAACAGAGAAAATAGGTGCAGGAGTAGGCCATTCAGCCCTTCGAGCCTGCACCACCATTCAATATGATCATGGCTGATCATTCAACTGTATCCTGTACCTGCCTTCTCTCCATACCCCCTGATCCCTTTCGCCACAAGGGCCACATCTCTCTTAAATATATCCAATGAATTGGCCTCAACTACCTTCAGTGACAGAGAATTCCAGAGACTCATCACTCTCTGTGTGAAAAATGTTTTCTTCATCTCGGTCCTAAAGGAATTCCCCTTATCCTTAAACTGTGACCCCTTGTTCTGGACCTCCCCAACATCGGGAACAATCTTCCTGCATCTAGCCTGTCCAACCCCTTAAGAATTTTGTACGTTTCTATAAGATCCCCTCTCAATCCTCTAAATTCTAGCGAGTACAAGCCGAGTCTATCCAGTCTTTCCTCATATGAGTCCTGACATCCCAGGAATCAGTCTGGTGAACCTTTTCTGTACCCCCTCTATGGCAAGAATGTCTTTCCATAGATTTGGAGACCAAAACTGTACGCAATGCACCAAAACCCTGTACAACTGCAGTAGAACCTCCCTGCTCTTATACTCAAATCCTTTTGCTATGAATGCTAATATACCATTCGCTTTCTTCACTGCCTGCTGCACCTGCATGCCTACTTTCAATGACTGGTGTACCATGACACCCAGGTCTCTTTGCATCTCCCCTTTTCCTAATCGGCCACCATTCAGATAAGTGTCTACCCTCCTGTTTTTGCTGCCAAGGTGGATAACCTCACATTTATCCACATTATACTGCATCTGCCATGCATTTGCCCACTCACCCAGCCTATCCAAGTCACCTTGCAGCCTCCTAGAATCCTCCTCACACCTAACACTGCTCCCCAGCTTCGTGTCATCACAAACTTGGAGATGTTGCATTCAATTCCCTCGTCCAAATCATTAATGTATATTGTAAATAGCTGGGGTCCCAGCACTGAGCCTTGCAGTTGGGAAGATCCTGCAGCCAGCATTTAAGAAGTATCTAGGTTAAGCACTTGAATTGCCCAGACATATTAGTGCAGAGGGCATTCGCTGAAAAATGGGATTACTGCAAATGAGTGCCCACTGGTTGGTGTGGATTGAATGGACTGAATGACCTGTTTCCATGCTGTATGACTCTATCACAGCTAAAAGGCGACACTCTTTAGTGTACTGGATGTTAGCCACAGGGACAGTCATAGAGTGATACAGTGTGGAAACAGGCCCTTCGGCCCAACCTGCCCACACCGGCCAACATGTCCCCGCTGCACTAGTCCCACCTGCCTACATTTGGTCCATATGCCTCCAAACCTGTCCTATTCATGCACCTGTCTAACTGTTTCTTAAACATTGGGATAGTCCCAGCATCAACTACATCTTCTGGCAGATTCCACCGTGTGGCGCTTCGATGGCAGCCTCGGCTACAGTCCTTTTTGTCTTTTTTTTGTTAATTTTAGTGTGTTTAGAAAATATGTGTTAACTTTCTCTGGTTTGTTTTATGTGGGGAGTGGGTGGGGGGTGTCAAGGAAACTTTTTTTCAATCTCTTACCTTGCCGGAGAAGCGATTGTTTTCCAGTTTGTATCTCCGGTCACTCTGCGGCCTAACATCATGGAGCTGGAGGCCTTGCTCGGACTGACTTTGAGCCCTTCGTGGGGCATGAACCTGCCATCGGAGCTATTCCTTGCCTGGGATCATCGCTCCACCGCGGCCTGCGGACTTTAACATCAAGGAGCTTGCAGTCTCGGGTAAGAGACCGATCTCGGGAAGCACCAAAAACCACGTGACGTTCGACTAGCCCCAACCTAGGGTAGATCACCCAATGCAGGGGAGCTAAGATTCCCCCCTAATGCAGGAGCTTGATCACCCCGACGAGGAGGCCCGAGGACGGCTACGGGAGTAAGATCATCCCGTCAACGGAAGGTTAGAGGCCTCTGACTGCTGAAGGACAAAGAAGGGAGAGATTGAACTTTTTTTTCACCTTCCATCACACTGAGGAATGTGGGGAAGTCACTGTGGTGGATGTTTATGTCAAAATCTATTTTAAGTGTTTTGTTGCTTTTTATTGATAATGTATGGCAAATGAAATTCCTCGTATGTTGCAAAACAGACTTGGCCAATAAAGTATGATTATGATTATGATTGTTCCATATACCCACCACCCTTCTGCGTGAAAAAGTTTCCTTTTCCCCTTCACGTTAAACCTATGTCCTCTGGTCCACAATTCACCTACTCTGGGCAAGTAACTGTGCATCTACCCAATCTATTCCACTCATTATTTTATAGGATCACCCTTCATCCTCCTGCGCTCCAGGGATTAGAGTCCCAGAATCTTCAATTATTTGGATCAAACAGATACTGAGATGAAAGGGAATGAGTAATGTTACTGAACCTAGCTAGCACCAATAGTAGGCTCCTAACAGTCCCAGGTATCACAACCAAGGCAAATGCCCATGGAATAAAAAAGTGTTATGCTCTTTGTCACATTATGTAATTATCTCCCCTGAGATCCAGCATTTAGGACCCTATTTTCAAGCTGTGTTTAGACTAATTATAAACATAAAACTACTATTTAGAAATTCCTTGGGCCAATGTAGCAGTAAGGGGCGCCAATATTCCTAGTCCAAATTAATCTTAATCATAATTGTCCTTTATTAGCCAAGTATATTTTACAACATTAAGTGATAAAAGTGTAAAGATAAACAGATCTATTAGAAACATAGAAACAGAAAATAGGTGCAGGAGTAGGCCATTCGGCCCTTCGAGCCTGCACCGCCATTCAATATGATCATGGCTGATCATCAACTCAGTATCCCGTACCTGCCTTCTCTCCATACCCCCTGCTCCCCTTAGCCATAAGGGCCACAACTAACTCCCTCTTAAATATAACCAACAAACTGGCCTCAACTACCTTCTGTGGCAGAAGATTCCAGAGATTCACCACTCTCTGTGTGAAAAATGTTTTTCTCATCTCGGTCTGAAATACTTCCCCATTATCCTTAAACTGTGACCCCTTGTTCTGGACTTCCCCAACATTGGGAACAATCTTCCTGCATCTAGCCTGTTCAACCCCTTAAGAATGTTGTCAGTTTCTATAAGATCCCCCCTCAATCTTCTAAATTCTAGTGAGTACATGCCGAGTCTATCCAGTCTTTCTTCATATGAAAGTCCTGACATCCCAGGAATCAGTCTGGTGAACCTTCTCTGTACTCCCTCTATGGCAAGAATGTCTTTCCTCAGATTAGGAGACCAAAACTGTACACAATACTCCAGGTGTAGTCTCACCAAGATCCTGTACAACTGCAGTAGAACCTCCCTGCTCCTATACTCAAATCCTTTTGCTATGAATGCTAACATACCATTCGCTTTCTTCACTGCCTGCTGCACCTGCTTGCCTACTTTCAATGACTGGTGTACCATGACACCCAGGTCTCATTGCACCTTCCCTTTTCCTAATCGGCCACCATTCAAATAATAGTCTACTTTTCTGTTTTTGCCACCAAAGTAGATAACCTCACATTTATTCACATTATACTGCATCTGCCATGTATTTGCCCACTCACCCAGCCTATCCAAGTCACCTTGCAGCCTCCTAGCATCCTCCTCACAGCTAACACTGCCCCCCAGCTTCGTGTCATCCGCAAACTTGAAGATGTTGCATTCTATTCCCTCGTCTGGGGTCCTTGCGGTACCCCACTCTTGCTTCTGAAAAGGACTTACTCCTACTCTTTGCTTCCTGGCCTGCCAGTTCTCTATCCACATCAATACTGAACCCCCAATACCGTGTGCTTTAACTTTACATACTAACCTCTTATGTGGGACCTTGTTGAAAGCCTGAAAATCCAGATATAACACATCCACTGGTTCTCCCTTATCCCCTCTACTAGTTACATCCTCGAAAAATTCTTTAAGATTTGTCAGACATGATTTACCTTTCATAAATCCATGCTGACTTTGCCCAATGATTTCACCACTTTCCAAAAGTGCTGCTATTCTACCTTTAATAACTGATTCCAGCAGTTTCCCCACTTCCGATGTTAGACTAACTGGTCCGTAAACCCCGTTTTCTCTCCCCTCCCTTTTTAAAAAGTGGTGTTACATTAGCTACCCTCCAATCCTCAGGAACTAATCCAGAGTCTAAAGAGTTTTGAAAAATTATCACTAATGCATCCACTATTTCTGGGGCTACTTCCTTAAGTACTCTGGGATGCACCCTATCTGGCCCTGGGGATTTATCGACCTTTAATCCATTCAATTTACCTAACACCACTTCCCGGCTAACCTGGATTTCACTCAGTTCCATCTCATTTGACCCCCGGTCCCCTGCTATTTCCAGCAGATTATTTATGTCTTCCTTAGTGAAGACAGAACCAAAGTAGTTATTCAATTGGTCTGCCATGTCTTTGTTCCCCATGATCAATTCACCTGTTTCTGACTGCAAGGGACCTACATTTGTTTCAACTAATCTTTTTTCTTCACATATCAATAAAAATGTTGGCAGTCAGTTTTTATGTTCCCTGCCAGTTTTCTTTCATAATCTATTTTCCCCTTTCCTAATTAATCCTTTTATCCTCCTCTGCTGGACTCCCAGCATTTCTCCCAGTCCTCTGGCTAATTTGTATGCTTCATCTTTTGTTTTGATGCTATCCCTGATTTCCCTTTTTATCCACGGATGTACTACCTTCCCTGATTTATTCTTTTGCCAAACTGGGATGAACAATTGTTGTAGTTCATCCATGCAGTTTTTAAATGCCTTCCATTGCCTATCCACCGTCAACCCTTTAAGAATCAATTGCCAGTCTATCTTGACCAATTCACGTCTCATACCCTCAAAGTTACCTTTCTTTAAGTTCAGAACCCTTGTTTCTGAATTAATTATGTCACTCTCCATCCTAATGAAGAACTCAACCATATTATGGTCACTCTTGCCCAAGGGGTCACACACAACAAGACTATTAACTAACCCTCATTACTCAATACCCAGTCTAGAATAGCCTGCTCTCTCGTAAGTTCCACTATATGTTGGTTTAGAAAACTATTCCGCATACATTCCAAGAAATCCTCTTCCTCAGCGCCCCTGCCAATTTGATTCACCCAATCTATATGTAGATTGAAGTCACCCATTATAACTGTTTTACCTTTGTTGCACGCATTTCTAATTTCCTGTTTGATGCCATCCCCAACTCCAGTACTACTGTTAGGTGGCCTGTACACAATTCCCACCAGCGTTTTCTGCCCCTTCGCGTTTCACAGCTCTACTCATATCGATTCCACATCCTCCAAGCTAATGTCCTTCCTTTCTATTGAGTTAACCTCCTCTCTAACCAGCAACGCTACCCCACCTCCTTTTCCTTTCTGTCTATCCCTCCTGAATATTTAATATTCCTGGATGTTCAGCTCCCAGCCTTGGTCACCCTGGAGCCATGTCTCCGTGATCACAACTATATCATATTCATTAATAACTATCCGCACATTCAACTCATCCACCTTATTACGAATGCTCCTTGCATTGAGACATAAAGTCTTCAGGCTTGTTTTTACAACATTCTTACCCCTTTCCCCTTATTGAATCTGAAAAAAAATATTGGTTTGTAAGAGGATTTACGACTGTGATTACAATGATCTATTGCTGAAAATTGTTCCCACTTTTATGCTTACCACTTTAGTTCTTAGCTAATTCCCAATAAAACCAGAACCAATTCTGCTAACGCAGTGGAGAGAGAAATTTGTGCAGAAATTATAAAGTTATGCATGATTAAAATGACAACAAATCACAGGGGACATATTATGGGACATATTATCGACTGATGTCATCTACTAACCTACTCAATCCCACAGTTATCTGGACTAAAGATAGACACACAAGGCTGGAGTAACTCAGATGGACAGGCAGCATCTCTGGAGAGAAGGAATGGGTGACGTTTTGGGTCGAGACCCTTCTTCATGCAATTGAACTCTATTCTTCAGAGAATTCTTCAGACTGAAAAAGGGGCTTAACTCAAAAAGTCACCCATTCCTTCGCTCCAGTGATGTTGCCTGCCCCGCTCAGTTACTCCATTTTTTTATGTCTGTCTTTGGTTTAAACCAGCATCTGTAGTTCCTTCCTACACAGTTATCTGGACTACACTGTCTCCCACCCTGCCACTTGCAATGACACTTCCCTAGTCTCAATTGCTCCATCTTTGCCACATCTGCTCCCAAGATCAGGCTTTTCATGCAAGGACATCCAAAATGTCCTTTTTCTTTAGTGAACATTGTTTTCTCCATGCTGTCATAGATGGATCCCTTCCTAGGTCTTCTCTGTGTCTTATGGTTCTGCTCTCTCTCCTCCTCCCCCAAGGCGGACCAAGGATAAAGCTACAGTGGTCCTTATCTCTCACCCCATCAGCCTCCGTATCCAACACATCATTCTTCGACATTTCTGTTACCCCCAACATGATCCCACCACCAGTCACATCTTCCCAACTCCACCCCTACCATCTTCCATGGGGACTTCTCCTTCCGCAACTACTTGGTTCGTTTATCCCTTCCCACCTAAACCGACCCCTCACCAGCTACTTGGCCCAGTATCTGCAGGGGATGTAACACCTGTCCCTATGCCTCCTCCCTCGCCTCCACACATGTGCTCAGTCCGCCATGGTCTACCAGATCTCCTGGTTGCTAGCCATTTTAACCCCTGTTCCCATACTGATGTTTCTGTCCTGGGCCTCATTCACAGAGTGAGGCCACAATCAAACTGGAGGAACAGCACCTCATATTCCACTTGGGTAACTTCCAACCCAACGGTATGAACATTGAATTCTCCAATTTTAGGTAACCTCTAACATTCTCCTCCACCCCCCCCCCCCCCCCCACCCAATACCTCCATCTCCCCTTCCTCCCCCACACCATCCTCTTTCCCCCCCCTCTCCCCCTGTGCCTCACTTAAACTTACACCTATTTCCCCCCCCTCCCCCTCCACCTATGTCCTTCCTCTATCTTCACAATTTGCAACTGTTCAATGCTCATTTCTGGCCTTAGTCCAATCATCTGCTTGTCAAAACCCTCCCAAACCTGCATTCACTTGTTACCCGCCACACACTCAGTAGTCCAGCCGCCCCTCCCTCTCTTCCAGTTTTCCTTCCCCCATCTCCCTTCCCAACTCCCCAGAACCTGTCTGAAGAAGGATCCCGACCCGAAACATCACCTATCTATGTTTTTCAGTGATGTGGCCTAGCCCGCTGAGTTACTCTAGAACTTTGTGCCCTTTTCAACACAGAATCTCAACATCTTGGACCAAGTGGTGGAGGTGGGATAGTTTATACAGTCGGGGCTAGTTAGTCTTCATTATTAGTGTACGATTCTTTATAGTTCTGTGCAAGTCTTGATAAACCAACCATTACTATTCTGTGTCCATAAATATTTGAAGTGCCTGTGTTGATAAGGATGAATCCTTTTCAGTGTTGCACGCTGAGCTTGGTGTAATTTCCATTGATTTGTGGTAGTAGTCATACCTCTACAAAAACCACAAGATCAACGTGGGAATTTGCATCAGTTTTAAAATGTACCTGGGCCAAATGAAATAAAATCAACTATGCGTTTCAATAAATGCATTAACCTCAGCGAATGGTGGGATTAATACATTTGGGGCTAAATCAAAACAATAAAAAAAGAAAAGTGTGAAAACCTACACATTTCTGGAGGAGAGATAAATGATAAATCGACTCTCATAACTGAACAGAAACCACACGTTCAAGGTCTCCTCGAAGCTTTGCTTCCTTCAGCCTTCTGGTCTGCCACATAGAGTGATACAGCGTGGAAACAGGCCCTTCAGCCCAATTTACCCACACCAGCCAACATGTCCCAGCTACATTAGTCCCACCTGCCAGCATTTGGTTCATATCCCTCAAAATCTGTCCTATCCATGCACCTGTCTAACTGTCTTGTAAACATTGGGATAGTCCCAGCCTCAACTACCTCCTCTGGCAGCTCGTTCCATACACCCACCACCTTGTGTGAAAAAGATACCTTTCAGATTCCTATTAATTCTTTTCCCCTTCACCTTAAACCTATGTCCTCTGACCCTCGATTCACCTACTCTGGGCACGAGGCTCTATGCATCCACCCTATCTATTCCTCTTTTGTACACCTCTATAAGATCACCCCTCGTCCTCCTGCGCTCCAAGGAATAGAGTCCCAGTGTACTCAACATTTCCCTATAGCTCAGACCCTCTAGTCCTGGCAACATCCTTGTCAATCTTCTCTGTGCCCTTTCCAGCTTGACCACATCTTTCCTATAACATGATGCCCAGATCTGAAAACAATACTCTAAATGCAGCCTCACCAATATCTTATACAACTGCAACATGACCTCCACTCAACAATCTATACTCTCAGTGGAGAGTTGGTGTATGTTATAAAGAGGATAAAAACCAGTTCCAATATATTTCTGGATCAGCTCTGAAGGAGTAACGACCAACTGAGCATTCTGTCCAAATGTTGCAACTGCTGTAGCTCTTCGCATTAAGTTAATAATTTTTGACTCAACCCAAATATGGGTAAGGAGCTAATATGGTGAAGGCTGTTGTAGCCAAGACCTGCACAGTGAATAAACCAAAAAGGTTAGAGTAAGATGTATCAGAAAAATAGCAGGAATTGGCTCTTCACTTAAAGTTCATGATATAATTCCTGCCAAAATTACCCAAGGGGCACCATGGCAAACCTTTGAATTAAGATGAAATGTTTTGCATTTAAATGAACCTATTGAAGTTGCTTGACAAAAATATAATGATTGTACGTGAACCTGATGAATCCTGATTCTGCTTATTTCAGCAAACCTTGACATTGAAAATGATGCACTCTGAACTTAACCTGATAAATGATGACTTCAAATGAAATCTACTTCCAAAGCTCATGTGCAATTCTGTCTGATATATAATTTAGGATCACAGTATTAAGTTAAATTGTCCTTAATTTATAAAACGGAATTAATAACAATTTGTGGGGAGAAAGTTAAACTTCCGTGGTAATGTTGAAATGGGGCATTTTCTGGTGTTAAAATACTGGGAGCAGAGCAGCATCATTAGCAAAAAGTTAAAGATTAACCGTTTCAAGATTAAGTAACACTGACTTGGATATCCAGAAGCTCATAGGAGTGAAGACATTGGCATCATGTTTAGCACCACTGACCTACAGTTTCAGCATAGATATGAAATGCTGGAGTAACTCAGCGGGACAGGCAGCATCTCTGGATGGAAGGAATGGGTAACATTTCGGTTTGAGACCCTACTTTACCTGAAATGTCACCCATTCCTTCTATCCAGAGATGCTGCCTGTCCCACCCAGTTACTCCAGCATTTTGTGAATATCTTCGGTATAAACCAGCATCTGCAGTTCCTCCCTACGCATACAGTTTCAGCATTCCAGGTTTGATCCTAACCTTCGGTGTTGCCTGTGTGGAGTTTGCATGTGAGGTCATCCACCTTCGTGATTGATGCAAAAAAGCTGAATGTTTGTGAATAGTTACAGATTGAGAATATTACAGATTGAAATATGGCCTATCCGTGTTCTCCTGGGGTGCTGCCTGACCTGTTAAGTTACTCCAGCATTTGGTGTCTCTTTAGCATCAGTCAACATCTGCAGATCCTCGTTATTACATACAGGTGAAGGAAGCAATTAAGAGGCAAATGGTCGGGTTGCTTTTAGTTTAATTTAGTTTAGGTTTGCGGAAGCAGGCCAGATCTCACAGAAAATCTTGTGGTCATGGGGAGAAGGTATAAACTCCGAACAGACAGCACCTGTAGTTGGGATCCAACCTGGGTCTCGTGCACTGTGGGCACTGTGGGCACTGCGGGCACTGCGGGCACTGTGGGCACTGCGGGCACTGTGGGCACTGTGGGCACTGCGGGCGGGCACTGCGGGCACTGCAAGGGAACAACTCTACCACCGTGCCACCATGCCTCCCCTTTTATTTCAAGAGTACAGGTCTAGAGAATTCCACTGCAATTAGATAGGGCTGCGGTGAGACCACACCTGGAGCATGATTTAGTGTTTTGGATGCCATTCCAAAAGAGGGATCTGCTTGCCGCAGAGTGAAACAGCAAAGGTTCACCAGACTGATTCCTGGCTTAAAGGTATTGCAATATGAAAAGAGAATGATTGGGCAGGGTCGGGCTTCTGCTGCATTTGCAAGAAATGCGAGGAGATCACATTGAAATGTACACAATTCTTACAGGGGTCACTAGAGTGGATACAGGGAGAATGCTTCCCTCAACTATGGAATCCAGAATCACAGTCTCAGAATCACAAAAGGACCATTCAGGTGACAATTTTCTTCACCCAAAAGGTGGTGGATATTTGGACGTAACTTCCTTGGAACATTGTGGGGTCTCAATGATTGAGTTAATTCAAATCTGATGATTGGATATTAAGAAAGTTATGGGGATAGTGCAGGAAATTGGTGTTGAGTACAAAGATCAACCATGGGTAGTGGAGCAGGTTTAAGGACTGGGTATCCTACACTTGGTGCTAATTCTTACGTTCTTAAGTAGCAAGTTTGATCCCAAGAGCATTGATGAGGGCAGGGCATCGGACATTAGCTTTATGCAAGGCCTTGGACAAGTTTCCACACAGCGAGCTGGTCTGGACACATCACATGGAAGATTAGATCACTTGGAATTAAGGTGAACTAGCCAAATCGATTTAAACTTGGCTTGGAGGAAGAAATCAAATGGTATTTGTGGATGTAGACACCAAATGCCGGAGTAACTCAGCAGGACAGGCAGCATCTCTGGATAGGAGGAATGGGTGAGATTTCCGGTCGAGACCCTTCTTCACACTGAGAGTCAGGGGATAGGGAGACACAGAGATATGGAAGGGTAAGGTGTGTAAATGAGACATCAAAGGGTATGCGGGTTCAAGGAAAATGTAGAATCGATCATTGTTAGCCAGGGGAAGGTAACAACAAAGCATACAAGATAAAATGTAATTAATAAAATAGTCAGACTGGTGCTAGAAACAGGATGGGGAGGGATGGAGAGAGAGGGAAATGAAGGGTTACTTGAAGTTAGAGAAGTCAATATGGCTGTTTCTCTGTCCAGTAATAAGTTGCAGTGTTCAGTGCTAGACCCACCATTGTTTGTTATCTACATTAACGGTTTGGATGACAATGTAATAACATTGTTCGCAAATTTGCAACTGACACCAACAATCGGCGTGGCTATCCCTCGAGGTTGAGGATGATGGTCGGCGTTCCGTTGTTTTTATGGACTCTCAGGTGGTTTATGAGTCCAATCCTGGCTTTGAAAGTTCTTCGGCATTCAGGACAGGCAGTTCCAGATGGCAGATCGGGCTTTGATTGTTGCTGCCTCTCTATCCAGCTAGCCCATGATGGTTCGCCAGAGATTCCTGTCCTTGGCATTGGTTTCCCAATTATCGATGTCGATTTCACATTTCTTCATGCTGGCTTTTAAGGTGTCTTTGCAGAAATTTGGCTGCTCAGACATGAAGCTACCGAACAACTTTCCTGCTTTTGTCCAAAGTTGAGTGATTGAATCAAGTATTTACCCCTTCTGTGCCGGTTCTTGACTAGGAGCTTCCAGCCATCATGTGGCCTGCTCCCATCGCCCTTCCCCGATCGCCAAATGTCTTGCGAGGTTTTGTGGTGCTCACTAGAACGAAGACTCCTGTGGGTGTGTTTGTTTAACATGTACTTGATGTTACACTCCAAGAAGCACACGGTCCTTCACAAATCAGTCAACTCATTCCAATGGCAAGGAAACCAAGATGATTGGAGCTGATACATCTGTTGCAGCCTTCATCCGCCTTCACAGCCATTGAGTTCAAGATAACTTTGTCCGCCTGGTCTGCCGTTGAGGTCCTGTAGGTTCTTGGTCTGGACCCTCATCCTCAACCTTACCGCCATGGGTGGCCCTACCAGAAGCTGGTGCTTCCAACGGCATCACTCTGGAATCATGGGGTCACACATGCCTCTTCACCACGACAAGGTAAACTATCCGAAGAGGACACCAACATTAGTGGTACAGTGGACAGTGAGGAAACAGTATCTTGACCAGTTATGAAGGTGGACCAAGGAATAGTAAATAGAATTTAACTCTGACAAGGGCAAAGTGTTGCTCTTATGTATGTGAAACCAGGGCAGGACTTACACAGTTAATGGTTTAACTGTAGTTTAGTGTAGATTATTATTGTCACATGCACCCAAGTACAGGGAAAAGCTATTTTGTTGCATACTACCCAGTCAATGGCAAGATTACATGATTATTATCAAGCCATCCATGGTGTACAGATGCAGGGTAAAGGATATATAATTTGGTGCAAGATAAAGTCTGATTGAGGATAGTTCAAAGGCCTCCAATGAGGAAAATTGGAGATCAGGACCGCACTCTAGTCAGTTGCCTGATAACAGCAGCAAAGAAACTGACCCTGAATCTGGAGGTGTGCATCTTCAAACTTTTGTACCTCTTGCCTGATGGGAGAGAGGAGAAGAGGGAGTGCTTGGGGAGAGATTGGTCCGTGAGTGTGCTGGTGGTCTTGTCAAGGCAGCATGAAGGTTGGTTTGTGTGATGGTCTGGGCTACGTCCACAATTCTCTCCAATTTCTTGCGGTCTTGGATGGAGTCATTACCGGACCATGCTGTGATTCATCCCGATAAAATGCTTTCTGCAAGGCATCTATAGAAATTGGTGAGGGCTGATGGGGACACGCCAAACTTTCTAAATCTTCTAAGGAAGTAGAGCCATTTCTTAGCCATTGTTTTGATGTGTCTGGTGCAGAGGTAGAAGTGATTAGTTTGTTCTGTGTTGATGAAAGTGGTAAACATAAGCATAAAGGTGAAGTTTCCTTATCAAAGTTTCAGAAGGCTGACCAGCTGAAAACTTTTGCCCTTGAAGAGACTTTATTGTGCTACAGGCAGGAACATCGAATATTTATACGTCGGAAACTCATAGTCTTGGAACAGGTGAAGTGTATGAGGATGGTGCAAAGGGAGGGGAGTGGAGGTTATTAGATTGCCACGGGAGTGATTTTTGTATTATAAATCAAGTAAAGCCCATGAAGAGCGTTTGATCCTGACTATGGGTGTTGTCTGTACGGAGACAGACAGCATCTCTGAAGGAAAGGAATAGGTGACGTTTTGCATTGAGACTCTTCAGACTGAGAGTCAGGGGAAAGGAAAACGAGATATATGGACGGTAATGGAGATTGCAGGAATTTAAAATCT
The DNA here is from genome assembly GCA_035221665.1 of Okamejei kenojei. NCBI lineage: Eukaryota > Metazoa > Chordata > Chondrichthyes > Rajiformes > Rajidae > Okamejei > Okamejei kenojei. The sequence continues at coordinate 6,862,815 of CM069150.1, read as the reverse complement.
CATATTTTGCTTGGGCAGCTTACAACCCAGAGGCTGTAATTTGATTTCTCTAACCTCAAGTAACCCCTGCATTCTCCCTCCCTCCTTCCCTCCCCCACCTAAGTTGTACCAGCTTCAAAGTCGTCATTTGAGTTTCATTTTCTATATTCGTTCTCACGTAGTCCACAGCTAACAATGGCCTGTTTCCATTATCATCCTTACTTTTTTTCACATATCTTTCATTTATTTGTTCTATATCTCTCTACATTCCCGTCTATATCTCTCGTTTCCCTTTCCCCTGACTCTCAGTCCGAAGAAGGGTCTTGACCCGAAACGTCACCTATTACTTTTCTCCAGAGATGCTGCCTGGCCCGCTGAGTTACTGCAGCTTTTTGTGCCTATCTTCAGTTTAAACCAGCATCTGCAGTTCCTTACTATACATAAAGATAGATCTTGTAGGTTGCAGTCAAGTGGCCTTGTCATTATCGAGTCCACATCAAGATTAGAAACATAGAAACATAGAAAATAGGTGCAGGAGGAGGCCATTCGGCCATTCATTGTGATCATGGCTGATCTTCCCCAATCAATAACATGTGCCTGCCTTCTCCCCATATCCCTTGATTCAACAAGCCCCTAGAGCTCTATCTAACTCTCTCTTAAATCCATCCAGTGATTTGGCCTCCACTGCCCTCAGCGGCAGGGAATTCCATAAATTCACAACTCTCTGGGTGAAAAAGTTTTTTCTCACCTCAGTCTTAAGTGGCCTCCCCTTTATTCTAAGACTGTGGCCCCTGGTTCTGGACTCGCCCAACATTGGGAACATTTTTCCTACATCTAACTTGTCCAGTCCTTTTATAATTGTATATGTTTCAATAAGATCCCTCCTCCTTCTAAACTCCAGTGATTACAAGTCCTAGTCTTTTCAATCTTTCCTCATATGACAGTCCCGCCATCCCAGGGATCAATCTCGTGAACCTATGCTGCACTGCCTTAATCACAAGGATGTCGTTCCTCAAATTAGGAGACCAAATCCCGAGGTTGTTCTTCCTCAAATTAGGAGACAGGTTAGAACGGAATGGAGTACTCGTGAAGACAGACCAGAGTAACTGGGGAATGCCAATTGTGGCCGTACCCAAGCCGACAAAACTGTCCAACTATGTGGTGACTACAAAGTCACAATCAACCAAGCCGTTGATGATGAACAATATCTGTTACCAACCTCGCAAGATCTGTACGCAGGAGCAAGAGTCTTCACTAAACTGGATTTGTGTCATGCTTACGCCCAACTCAATGTCGGCAAGGAAAGTCAGCAGTGGTTGACTATCAACACACATAAGGGCTTGTATTTATATGCAAAGCTGCCCTATAGTGTGAAATCCTCCCCGAATATTTTCCAATCTGTCATGGACAAAATGTTACAAGGCATTCCGCACTGTGTGTGCAACCAGGATGACCTACTGATATTCACAGAGGGCATGGTAGAACCTATGGAAATCCTTGAGCAAGTTCTCACACGACTGAACTGCCACAATGTCAAACTGCGTCAAAGTAAATGTGCGTTTGCTTGGTCAGAAGTGGTCTACTTGGACTCAAAGTAGATGCCAATGGACTTCGTCCTGTGAAGAAGAAAGTTGAAGCAATAGTGAATGCTCCAAAACCCAACAATGCTTGGGATGGTGCAGTTCCACGCACGATTCCTTCCAGCTTTAGCAACTGTGCTAAAGCCACTACATCATCTGCAACAAAAGGATGTGAATTGGACGTGGGGAAAGGAACTGCAAGGTGCATATGACATCAGCAAGGAAAACTTGACAAGTGACAAACTCCTTGTTCACTACGATACAACACACGAGATGATACATGCTTGTGATGCTTCAGGTTATGGTGTAGGTGCAGTGATCTCTCACGTAATGAATGACAGACAGGAAAAGCCTATTGCTTTTTCATCCCTCACCCTATCACCGAGTGAGCGTAATAATGCACAGATAGGAAAGGAAGCACTCAGCATTGTGTAGGAATCAAGACATTCCATCAGTTTCTTCTCGGCAGACCATTCACCTTAGTGACTGATCACAAACCTCTACTAGTGATACTTGGTCCCAAGCCAGCTATACTTTCCACGGCAGCATCAAGGATGCAGCGCTGGCCAATTTTACTGTCCCAGTGTGACTACAAGGTTGAGTACAGAAGCTCCAAGTGCAACGCAGTTGCGGATGAGTTGTCCCGGTTGCCCCATGAGAACTCTGACGTGGGAAGTTGTAGATGAACACTTTCCGGTAACTGCAACAGAAATTGCAGCGGAAACAAAGAAAGACACTGTGATGAAGTGGGTTTATGAACAGACATTGAACGGTTGGACTGAAATCGATAGTGGATTGAACTCAAAGCTGAACTCAGAGCTGAAGCCTTTCTATAATCGACACCATGAATTATCATGTGAGCAGGGATGCATTAAGTGGGGTTACAGAGTGGTGGTACTAGAGTCTTTGAGAAACAAAACTATGAACGAACTTCATGCCGAACATCCTGGCATAGTAGGCTTGAAGTCAATTGCCAGAGGTTTTGTGTATTGGCCTGGTATTGACAGTGACATCGAGTCACTGGTGACCAAATGAGCGTCTGCCAAAATTGCCGGAGTAAACCACCAAAAACACCACTGCAACCCCGGTCATGGCCAAGTAGAACTCTTCAGAGAGTTCATGTAGATTTTTGTGAAAAGGGTAATGATCACTTTCTGGTACTAGTAGTTAGTCATTCCAAATGGATTGAAGTTAAGCATATGGGGTCAAGCACTACTACTGAGCGCACCATAGATGAGTTGCGATCAATTTTTGCATGTCGTGGTTTGCCGGAAGAACTTGTTTCTTATAACGGGCCTCACATTTGTTCACTACGGTTCAAAGAGTTCATGCAGCGGAATGGTGTAAAACACACACTTGTTCCCCCGTACCATCCAGCCTCCAATGGGGCGGTGGAAAGTTCTGTTAGAGACCTTTCAAAAGATGCTCTCAAGAAACAGGTTTTGCAGGGCAGTTCAAAGCTCAGCATGAAACATCGTTTGGCTATTTTCTTGCTGAAGAACAGTACCACACAACACACAATAACAGGTTACTCACCTGCAGAACTGTTGATGAAGAGAAGGCTAAGAATACGCCAAAGTCTAGTTCAACCCAATTTTGCCTTGAGAGTTGAGCAAAAACAGTTAAGTCAAAACGCCATTTTGACTCCCACAAAAGGAAGAGGAACTTCAAGCCAGATAAGCAGATTTGTATTCTCAGTCCTCCCAACAAGTCCAGTCGAGACAAATGGGATGTTGGGAAAATAGTGGAAGTGTGTGGAACAAAAAGATACTTAGTTGAAGTTGGAGATAGGATCAATCAAGTGTTCATGTTGATCAAATGATTCCAGCCACAGATGAACCAAAAACTGAGCATGAAGTCCTAATCCCTGAGTTTTTATCTGAAAGTGAGTTGGAAAAGACCACTGTGATTGAAACACAATGTTCAGTACAGACAAAGAAACAGATTCCTCTGGTCAAAGTCAGGGCACTAAAACAGAGTCAAACAAGCCTACAGTAGAGTCAGCACCTAAACCTGTTACACCTGTTACTGTTAGGCAGGATCCGTAAACAAGTAGTCAGGTTAGGTTTGTAAGTTAAATAAATCACTGCACAAGTAAAAGGAAAATGTGTAGATAATGTAAAATAAATATATTATGTTTATCATTTAAGATTTCATAAATACTGGTTTAAATCAAATATCACAACAACAAAATTGCAAAATTGTACTTCAATTTAATACTTAAAACAGGAGAGCAGTGTAATGTATTCATACATATTCATGTATATGTAATGAGTTTGTGTTCAATATAAGCAGGGAATGTTGGGTAATAAATCTCTCTCTCATGATCCAGGCAACCAGCGTGTAAGTTGTTATTCATTCTGCCGTCCGGAATATAACAGCATCCAATGATGGAGGTGGGGAAGGGAGGAGATCACTGGAGCAGGACTGTAGAAATTACCAGTGCAAGAGTCATTATAACTGTGACTGATCGTAACGAAGGTTCTTAGCAAAGGGAGAATCTCCCATGGCTAAGATGATTTGAAAATGGATAAGTTGTGTGTGGCTGTTAACATACAGGGCGGAGTAATCGAGAGTTCGTGGCCAAATATCACAAACAAGCAAACGCAGCAGTGGGAAGTAGATGAAAAGCTTCTGAGGCAGGATATAAAGCAGCACCAAAAGATGAAAGTTTGCAGAGGGTGCCAAGATAGCAAGTTTGATGAAAGATTAGACAGGATGGAAAAGAAAAGAATGGAGATGAGGTGCAGTGATTTGGAACAACAGTGTTGCAAGTCACACAGAGCAGTGTGGTGATGTGTGAGGAAGAAAGGGCTGACAGTTCCAGGATGGAGCGATTTAAAGGCAGCTTTCTCGGTGCTGTGAGACGAGGAATGGGAATCAGAAGCATTGAGGCGGGAGGGGATGGAACGGCTGCAGTAGATGTTACAGATGCAAGGAACGAGCTGTGCAATGGTAGGGGCAGCACGGTGGGGGAGCGGCAGAGTTGCAGCCTTACAGCGTTTGCGTTTGCAGCACCCGAGACCCGGGTTCGATCCTGACTACGGGTGCCGTCTGTACAGAGTTTGTACGTTCTCCCTGTGACCATGCAGGTTTTCTCCGAGATCTTTGGTTTCTTAGATACAGATACATAGGCAAGAGGTGCAGGTGTATAATAATCTGCCTTCCTGTTCTTGCCACCCGTCGATAACCTCACATTTATCCACATTAATCTGCAGCTGCCATGCATCTGCCCACTCACCCAACCTATCCAAGTTCACATTGCCACCCAGCTTTGTGTCATCTGCACATTTGCTAATGTTACTTTTAATTCTTTCATCTGAATCATTAATGTATATTGTAAATAGCTGCGGTCCCAGCACCGAGACTTTGCGGCACCCCACTAGGCACTGGCTGCCATTCTGAAAGGGACCCGTTAATCCATATTCTTTGTTTCCTGTCCGGCAACCAATTTTCTGTCCGTGTCAGTACCCTATCCCCATTACCATGTGCTCTAATTTTGCCCACTAATCTCCTGTGTGAGACCTTATCAAAGGCTTTCTGAAAGTCCAGGTACACTACATCCACTGGCTCTCCCTGGTCCATTTTACTTGTTACATCCTCAAGAAATTCCAGAAGATTTGTCAAGCATGATTTCCCCTTCGTAAATCCATGCTGACTTGGACCGATCCTGTTGCTGCTATCCATATGCGCCGCTATTACATATTTAATAATCGACTCCAGCATCTTCCCCACCACTGATGCCAGGCTAACTGGTCTATAATTCCCTGCTTTCTCTCTCCCTCTTCTTAACAAGTGGGATAATATTAGATACCCTCCAATCCACAGGAACTGATCCAGACTCTGTAGAACATTGGAAAATGACGTTCAATTCTAGAGCCACCTCCTTGAGTACCGTGAGATGCAGCCCATCAGGCCCTGGGGATTTATTAGCCTTCAGTCCCATCAGTCTACCCAACACCATTTTCTGACTAATGTGAATATCCTTCAGTTCCCCTGTCACCCAGATCATCTGTCCCCTAGTACATCTGGGAGATTGTTTGTGTCTTCCTTAGTGAAGACAGAAACAAACTATCTGTTTATCTCATCTGCCATTTCCTTGTTCCCTATAACAATGTTTTCCTCTTCACATACCTAAAGAAGCTTTTACAATCCTCCTTTATATTCTTGGCCAGCTTACCTTCGTACCTCATCTTTTCTCCCCGTATTGACCTTTTTGTTACCTTCTGTTGATCTTTAAAAGTTTCCCAATTCTCTGACTTCCCGCTCATCTTTGCTATGTTATACGTCTTCTCTTTTATTTTTATACTGTCCTTGACTTCCCGTGTCAGCCATGGTCACCTCTTACTCCCCTTAGAATCTTTCTTCGTCTTTGGAATGAGATGATCCTGCATCTTCTGGATTATTCCCAGAAATACCTGCCATTCCTGTTCCACCGTCATCCATGCTTGGGTCCCTTTCCAGTTAACTTTGGCCAGCTCCTCCCTCATGCCTTCCATAGTCCCCTTTGTTCAACTGCAATATTGACATTTCCGATTTTACCTTCTCCCCCTCAAATTGCAGATTAAAACTTATCATATTATGGTCACTACCTCCAAATGGTTCTTTAACTTTGAGTTCTCTTATCAAATCCGGTTCCTTTCACAACACTAAATCCAGAATTGCCTTCTCCCGGGTAGGCTCCATTGTAAGCTGCTTCAAGAATCCATCACAGAGGCACTCCACAAACTCCCTTTCTTGGGGTCCAGTACCAACCCGATTTTCCCAGTCCACCTGCATGTTGAAATCTCCCACCACCATAGCATTACCACTGTTACATGCTAATTTTAATTCCTGATGCAACTTGCACCCTATCTCCAGGCTACTGTTTTGGGGCCTAAAGATAACTCCCATTGGGGTCTTTTTACCCTTACAATTTCTCAATTCTATCCACAATTACTCTACATCTTCAGATTCTATATCACCCTTCGCAAGAGATTGAATTTCATTCCTTACCAACGGAGCTACCCCACCCCCTCTGCCCACCTGTCTGTCTTTTCGATAGGACGTATAACCCAGAATATTCAGTTTCCAGCTCTGATCCTCTTGCAGCCATGTCTCTGAAATTCCCACAACATCATACTTGCCAATCTCTAACTGAACCTCAACCTCATCCACTTTATTTCTTATACTTTGTGCATTCATATATAACACTTTTAATTCGGTATTCACCTCCCCTCTCGCACCAGGTCCTATTTCATCTGACTTTATTCTCTTATCCCTTCTTGAACTTTCCATCCCATTAATTCAGGTGCCTTTCATAACTTTTCCTGAACTTTCTTCCCCTTTAACTTCATCCTTATACTCCCAATTTGTCAACCCTTTCCCCCCCCCCCCCCCCCCGCTATTTTGTTTAAACCCACCCATGTAGCACTAGCAAACCTGCCTGCCAGAATGTTGGTTCCTGCTTCAGTTAAGGTGTAACCAGTCCCTTTTGTACAGGTCACCACTACCCCAGAGGAGATCCCAGTGGTCTATAAATCTAAATTCCTTCTCCCTGCACCAGCCCCTCAGCCACACATTCAGATCTCCTATCTCCCTGTTCCTGTCCTCACTAGCACGAGGTAATGGAAGCAATCCAGAGATAAACATCCTAGAAATCCTGCTTTTCAGCCTTCTTCCTAACTCTCTAAACTCACGTTGCAGAACCTCCTTTCTCTTATTCCCGATGTCGTTCGTGCTGACATGCACAACTATTTCCAGCTGCTCAACGTCCCTCTCGAGGATGTTCTGGTCAGTCCGAGACATCTTGGACCCTGGCACTAGGGAGGCAACACACCATCCTCGAGTCTCACCTGCGCCACAGAATCTCCTGTCCTCACCTCGGACAATGGAGTCACCCACTACTATGGCTATGCCTGACGTCGGTCTCACCGGTTGAGTCTCAGCACTAGGATTGGAGCCACAGACCTGCCCGTCGCTCGGACTGGAAGCGTCGTCTGCCCCGACAGCTCCCAATAAGGTGTACCTGTTTGCAAGAGGAACTTCCACCGAGGTCGCCTGCACTCGCTTCATCCCCTTTCTTTCCGTCTCTACCCGTCGCACCTCCTGCACTCTTGGAATGACCACCTGACTCTAGGTCCTGTCCAGGAAGCTTTCGTCCTCCCGGATGGACCGCAGGTCACCCAGCTGTTTCTCCAGTTCCCTAACTCGGTCCCTGAGGAGCTGCATCTGGACACAGTTCCCACAGGTGTAGTGGCCGGTGACACCAGCAGTGCCCCTGACTTCCCACATCCTGCAGCATACGCACTGCACTAACGTCCCAGCCATTACGCTTAAATAGTTAAATTAAATTAAATACACAGCGGAATAAGAGTCGCCTCCTTGCCTCCGCCTCCTCGCCGAAGACTCTGAGCCAAAGACTCGCACTTTACGCACCAAGACTCTTGAGCCACAGACTCGCCCTTTACTCACCAAGCCACTTCACCACAACAAGGCTGCTTCCCCAATAGCAAGCCCTACTTTTATTTGCAGTTCAATTAACTCATTTTATTAATTAGCTAATTTACGTTTGCTAATTTAAATTCTGCAACCAATCCCCGCACTTGCTTATTCAGCTGCCTCTCCTCTGCCGACCTTCAAACTCCCACACGCTAAAGACATACAGGTTTATAGGTTAGTTGGCTTGGTCTAAATGTAAAATTGTCCCCAGTGTGTGTGTGTGTGTGTGGGATAGTGTTGGTGTGCGGGGATCACTGGTTGGCGCGTACGCGGTGGGCCGAAGGGGCTGTTTCTGCCCAGTAACTCTAAACCAACCTAAACTGCAGAGGAAGGGAATATTTCAAATACATGGTGGGAAAGGCTCACAGGGGAAGCAATGAGACGAGGCAGAAGTGATAGTGCAGAGGGGGGAGTAATGTGCCAGCAATGTGTCCAAAAACAACTCTATCGGATGGGGAAGAGCTGGGACAATTCATGATTATTCAGACTCCCACAAGGTGAAAGGGAAGCTTAAGGGCTCTATAGCTCCCAGTGTGTTAGACGTGTGGACGGTCATCTTTTTTGTGTAGAAATGGCAGCTGTGATGCAGGTGATTGAAAATGCTGAGAAAATTTGTCTGTTTTGCCGGGCAGTCCAAGGTGTGGCCAATTTTAAAAATAATCTGGCATGATATTGGATTAGTTTGTAAACAGGGTTGAGAAATGGCAGATAAAATTCAACCTAAAAGAATGACTCTCCCACAACATCCTCTCCACATCCACTCTATCCAGGCCTTTCACTATTTGGTAAGTTTGAATGAGGTTCCCCCCTTATCCTTTTATACTCCAGCGATTACAGGCTCAGTGCCGTCAAACGCTCATCATTGGTTAACCCACTCATTCCTGGGATAAAGTCTTAACATGTCAAAGAGCTATATACAAATCTCGCAAATGAAGAAGGAGCAAAAATGCTAGAACCTGGTATTGATTCCATCAAATCAGATTTAATATCCAGATGAACTGCATCGGGCAATTCTAGTTAGTTTGAAGTAGATCAGGTGGCATGACGGGGTGGGTGGTAGTGAGATGGCCATGGGCTTACAAAGAATATGTGACAACCAGCAGACTAGTTTTCTGGAAAGGATGGGAAGTTTCTAGGAATTCATTTCGAAGAGTGAAGAATTAGAAGGTCTGAGCTACAGGCAGAGGTTGGGTAGGCTCTGACTATTCCTTGGAGCACAGGAGGATGAGGGGTGATCTTATAGAGGTGTATAAAATCATGAGAGGAATAGATCGGGTGGATGCGCAGAGCCCCTTGCCCAGTGTAGGTGAATCGAGGACCAGAGGACATAGATTTCAGGTGAAGGGGAAAAGACTTAATAGGAATCTGTGGGGTAACTTTTTCACACAACCGGGTGGTGGGTGTATGGAACAAGCTGCTAGAGGAGATAGCTGCTGAGACTGGGACTATCCCAACATTAAAACGCCGTTAGACAGGTACATGGGTAGGACAGGTTTGGAGGGATATGGACCAAATGCTGCCAGCTGGGATTAGTGTAGCTGGGACATGTTGGCCGGTGTGGGCAAGTTGGGCCGACGGGCCTGTTTCCATACTGTATCACTTTATGGCTCTATGACACTATGCTTGAAGAATCAGGAAAGTGGAAAGCATCACTTGCTGTTGTGGTCTCAACACAAACTCCACAGGGAAAGAGCAAGTGAATGAATTTGACTGATGACACAGTAACAAGAGTTAATGCAGCAGTACGGGCTTAGAATAGAACTGAATGAGTAATGATGGATAGTGAATTAAAGATTGTAAAGCAGATTAAAAGTACCTTCGAGCAAAGCAATAGTTTAAATTAGCAACATCTACAAAAAGATCATTTAATGACAGTCCTTTTGGCAAAGCTTGTCGATCCATTTATTCATGTAGCAGCAAAGATAGGTCACCTTAGAAATATTTCTGTGGCAGCTCAGAATTACTTGTTCAAAATGTACAGCAACTGGCTGATTAAACAAACCCCCTCGCCCCCACAATATGGAGACATTGGAGAAGGGCTAAGGTAGACAAAAATGCAGGAGAAATTCAGCGGGTGAGGCCGCATCTATGGAGCGAAGGAATAGGTGACGTTTTGGGTCGAGACCCTTCTTCAGACAGATGTGGGGGTGGGGGGTGGGAAGGAGAGGGGAAAGAGGGAGAAAGAAAGGACTACTTGAAATTGGAGGTCAATGTTCATATCTCTGGGGTGTAAACTACACGTGAAATATAAGGTGCTGTTCCTCCATGTTCTTGTGTGAATTGGTGATGTACATCTAATACAATTTACAAATTATAAAACTGACATCAGATGTGAACATAGTTTTAGTTTTAGAGATGCAGGGAAACAGACCCTTCGGCGCACTGAGTCTGTGCCGACCGGATAGAGAAAGCGATAAAGGGTTGGGTGGGATTATCCTGCCGGGGGGCAGAAAAACCCCCGATGGATTGGATGGTTTGGTTTTGTGTTTTATGTTTGTATTCATTGCTATTATTGCAAATCATGTGGGAATTAGAACAAAGCCAAAACAAAGCAGGACAAGACGTACCATACATCAAAATTATGTTGTGTGGGCAGCAGTTATAGAACTGGATGCAAAGATTAAGAGTAGTCCTCACGCTTGCTAAGATTCAATATGTCTTAGTGAATTAAATTCAGCAGAGAAAGGGGGAAGAAGAAGGTGGCAGGGTGTTGCTGCCTTACAGTGCTTGCAACGCCAGAGACCTTGGTTCGATCCCGACTACGGGTGCTGCCTGTATGGAGTTTGTACGTTCTCCCCGTGACCACGTGGGTTTTCGCAAACATTTTCAGTTTCCTTCCACACTGAAAAAAAGACATACAGGTTTGTAGTTTCATTGGTTTGGGTTTGTATACTTGACATAAATGTAAATTGTACCTAGTGTGCGTAGGATAGTGTTAATGTGCAAGGGTCGCTGGTCAGTGCGGACTCGGTGGGCTGAAGGGCCTGTTTCCATGCTGAATCTATAAATTAAAGGAGGAGAATGAGAGATTGATGCCCAGCGCAAACTGGAGGAACAGCACCTCATATTTTCCTTGGGTAATTTGCACCCAACGGTATGAACGTTGACTTCTCTAACTTCAGGTAGCACTTGCTTTCTCTCTCCATCCCCTTCCCAGTTCTCTCACTAGTCTTACTGTCTCAGCCTACATTGTTTCCTTGTCCCGCCCTCCTCCCCTGACATCAGTCTGAATAAGGGTCTCGACCTGAAACGTCACCCATTCCTTCTCTCCATAGATGCTGCCTCACCTGCTGAGTTACTCCAGCATTTTGTGTCTACCTTCGATTTACCAGCATCTGCAGTTCTTTCTTAAACATTATGCTGATTAACCCGCTGGGTTACTCCAGCACTTCTCTTTTTTAGTATGAAGATAGTGCAGTGGAAGTTGTAGATTGGTTATTTCCTACTAACCAGTTGTAGTGCTTGTTGGTAGTTGCTCCGTCTAATATGCGATTTATATTACCAAGAGCTTGCTTACGTAATTCTGTCTGAGTAGCTGTTAGGTACTGTAATGTTCTGCAGACCAATGCTGTAAGTGGACTTTAATAAATATGTGTTGTATTTTGAGGTGTGTACGACTCCACTCATTACATGGTGTCAGAAGTGAGATTCTAACCCACGGCTCCCATCAGAGACCAGAAATTGAGTCTGGTGCCTTGGATACCCCGCAAACAGTTATTCCAACCGTTGCCAGGGTTGATGCCAAAGGGCATTCTCACGAATTTGTAATGGCCGAAAGGGGTGCTGAATGTAGTAAGGTTGAATGAGTCTGGGTCCAGCGGAATCTGCCAAAACAAACATTTGGCATCCGAAACGGACAACACTGCTGCGTGGCCTATTTGAGCGGCAACGTCACCTGCCATTCGCATAGGGTAGTGTAGGTTTGATGAGACATCAATCGTTGGGCTGGGGAACCCAGTATGGGATCCCTAGCAAAGTTACTTAAATTGAACAGGTCCAGATAGACGTCAGATTTAGCAAGGTAAGAACGCTCCATTACTTGTTTTGCACTTCGGATGGCTCATTCGGCGAGTCTGTTGGACTGCGGAAACTCAAGGCTGCTGGTGATCTGTCGAAAGTCCCATCGTTGTGCAAAGTTTTTGACATTCTTGTTTACGGGCATGACTTGGCTGAGAATGATGCTAATCTGATGAAAGTGCAGGACCGTGCCCAAGACATCCAGCTCAAACTGAAGTGCAAGTTTCAGGTCCCAGAAGTGTCCTCATTGGACATGTTTTCACAAGTGATTGTCTCAGACCAGACCCATCGAAGACCACTGCTATCAACGAAATGTCAGCTCCTACTGACGTTACGACTCTACAAAGGTTCCTTGGAATGGTCAACTACCTGGGGAAATTTATTCCCTTGCGGGAACTGACACACAAAGACACTGCATGGTCCTGGTATCCTCAGCACCAAAGAGCTTTTGATATCCTCAAGTTGCAGCTGGTCAGTGCACCTACTCTCGCCTATTTTGCTTTGGAGTTACCCATAACGCTGACATGTGATACATCCCAGTACGGACTTGGTGCTGCTGCCTGCAGACCACTGCCAATGGCGACTGCAAGCCCGTTTCATATGCCTCTCGCACACTAACTGATACTGAACAACGTTACGCCCAGATTGCAAAATAATTGCTTGCAGTGGTTTTCGCCTGCAAGAAATTCAAATACTTTATTTTTGGGAAGTCTGTGACTATAGAAACAGACCACCAGCCGCTGGTCACCAACTTGAACAAACCCATTCTCGCTGCTCCGGCTCGCCTGCAACGGATGATGATGCAGCTGCAGCATTTCGATTTCAACATTTTCTATAAAAAAGGCAAGCACATGCACATAGCTGACACACTATCAAGGGCCCCACACAAAACCAGCGAACAACAACTCTCTGAACAGGACCAGTTCTCAGCAATGAAGGTATCGTATGTTCCTACTGATTGCCTAAGCAGCCTGCCAGAGCACACAGCTGCTGACGAGACTTTACAATTGCTGTCCGCAGTCATCCGGCGTGGGTGGCCGGATAAACAACACAGCACCGCGCTCACGATCCACCCGTACTTCCTGGTTCGCGACGAACTGGTGTTACAGGACGGGATTATAGTCAAGGGCCACAAGGCAGTTGTCCCAGATGTCTTCCGGGACATGTACTTCGACGCTGTCCACAGGGGCTGCCCCGGCATGGAGGCAACCTTATAGAGCTTGTTTTACTAGCCTGGTATGACCAAGTACGTACATGACAAAGCTGAAGTCTGCGCCATCTGCAAAAGCCTGACGCCACACCAGCAGGAGCAGCCCTTACTGCTGCTCCTCTACCGTGGTCCACGGTAACCACCAAGATATTCAAATGGCACGGGAAACATTATCTGGTTCTTGTCGACACTTATTCGGGCTGGTTTGACATTGACCTACTCCAAACCATCACATCTGAAGCAGTTATCCAGAAGTTGCAATGCCCTTTCTCCGTGCACGGCTCCCCTGCACGCCTTCTATCTGACAATGGCGGTCAGTTCACCAGCCAGTGTAGAGTGTGGGTCAGTTAGATTGCTACACATGTTTTTTCACATTATAAAGGAAGAAGGCTCAGGGAAGACTTTGACAACACACTGTGGCAGGATTCATCCCTCTACACAGGCTGAGTAGTCACTAGGGAATATCCAAACCCATCTCGCAGTATAGAGTGAGTACTATTTGAACGTGGAGTTCAGCTTTCATGGAAACTGCAGGTTTGATTACTAGTATCGAACCAGACAGTCACATGAATAATGTCAAAGATTAAAATTCAGAATTAAAACTATGTAAGGTAAAAGTGCAGAGATTATACAATAATTTTCAGTACAACATCGGTCTTTTGATGTATTTCATAGATGTTCATGTGATAGGAGCAAAATTAGGCGATACGGCCCATCAAGTCTACTCCACCATTCAATCTTGGCTGATCCATCTTTCTCTCTCAACCCAATTCTCCTGCCTTCTCCCCATAACCCCTGACACCCGTACTAATCAAGAATCTATCTATCTCTGCCTTAAAAATATCCATTGACTTGGCATCCACAGCCTTCTGTGGCAAATAATTCCACAGATTCACTATCCTCTGACTAAAGAAATTCTTCTTCATCTTCCTAAAGGAATTTCCTTTAATAAGCGAGTTCGGTATTCCGAAAAATGCAAGAAAGTGAATGGGGGTGCCAGGTAGTGGGAGAGCAGGGTGGAACAGCAAGAGAGAGGGGGCAGATGTGAGTGGGTGACAGGGGGAGAGACTGGACTGGCGGAGAGACAGTGAGAGGTGGGGGAGGGCGAAGGGGAGGTGAAAGACTGTGTGTTTGTGTTTTGCTCTCAGATGTGTTTAGTTTAACATTCCGCGGGAGTGCCGGGGTTTGCACGATGGTTGCAGAAGTGGACAGTGTCCCCCAGTCCCTCACTCCAGTGCGGGGCGGAGGGATGGGGTTGGTGGGTGAGATAGCGAGTTCCTCTCTCCCCATCCCTCTCCCCATCTCTCTCCCCATCTCTCTCCCCATCTCTCTCCCCATCTCTCTCCCCATCTCTCTCCCCATCTCTCTCCCCATCTCTCTCCCCATCTCTCTCCCCATCTCTCTCCCCATCTCTCTCCCCATCGCTCTCCCCATCGCTCTCCCCATCCCTCACTCTATCCGTCTCCCCATCTCTCTCCCCGCGGCCTCGCCTTTACCCATGGACTGTCGTCACTCTGTAGGAAGGAACTGCAGACGCCGGTTTAAACCGAAGGTAGACAAAGCATGTTAGAGTAACTCAGCGAGCCAGGCAGCATCTTTGGAGAAAAGGAACGGGTGATGTTTCAGGTCGAGAAACTTCTCCAGAGATGTTGCTTGACCCGCTGAGATACTGCAGCATTTTGACTAGTACTCGGCTTTCGCCGGCACCGAGGGGGTTAGCCGACAGCCACTGGATAAGGCGAGAGGTGCCGCTGACGGTCCCCGGCCCGTCGGGGATCGGGTTCCTCAGGAGTTGGAGCAACGCCGGTGACCCAGTTCGCTCCTGACCAAGGATGAAATGCAGGTCTGTATACACGCAGCAGCTCAGCTGCCTAGAATGTTTATCTCCAATGACTTATGACCTGGGCATGCGCAGTCAGAATACCAAACTCGCTTAATCTGAGGCTATGACCTCTGGTCGTAGACTCTACCACTAAGGTTAGATTACTTGTGATCCAGGGAGAACCAGCTGACTGAATACAAGCACAAAATGCTCGAGTAACTCAGCAGGTCATAAGGTCATAATTGATAGTAGTAGAATTAGGCCATTCGGCCTATCAAGTCTACTCTGCCATTCAATCAGGGCTGATCTATCTCTTCCTCCTAACCCCATTCTCCTGCCTCTCCTCATATCCTCTGACACCTGTACTAGTCAAAAATCGGTCTATCTCTGCCTTAAAAATATCCACTGACTTGGCCTCCACAGCCTTCTGCGGCAAAGAAATTCACAGATTCACCACCTTCTGACTAAAGACATTTCTCCTCATCTCCTTCCTAAAAGAAAGTCCTTTAATTCTGTGGCTATGACCTCTAGTCCTAGACTCTCCCACTAGTGGAAACATCCTCTCCACATCCACTCTATCCAAGCCTTTCACTATTCTGTACGTTTCAATGAGATCCCCCCTCATTTTTTTAAAAATTTAATTTAATTTTATTTTATTCTATTTATTTATTTATTTTTTTAGTTCGTTTAAAGTTTGATTTTGGGGAAACTTTAACTTTTCTATGTGGGGGAGGGGGGCAGGGTAAGGGGGAAATTAACTCCCAGTCACTTCCTGGCGGGGAAGCGACTATTTCTTCGAGTCGCGCCCTCGCCCCCCCACCTCGCGGCCTACCTCCTGGATCGGAGCAGCCTTTCCTGCCGGGGACCGGGAACCGGACCAGAGCTACAACAGTGGCGGTGGCGCTGGAGTCACCACGGAGCGGGCGATACCTACCTGAGTCGCCGTTTGGAGCTCCGCAGCGTTGGGCCGCTGCTCCAACATCGTGGAGCTCTGGTTTAAAGAGCTCCCAACGCGGGCGGCGCTGACCGTCATCGTGGAGCTCTGGGGCTCTTTGCCGAGGGCCCCCAGCGTTGCATCTCCACCCGGCGCGGCCAGTGGACTTTGGGAGCCGTGGACCCGGGGTCCAGGACGCTGAGGACATCCCCCAGCCCCAACGTCGGACTTACATCACCCCGGGGAGCGGGCCTGAACATCGGGCCGCCCGTAGCGGCGACTGCAGGGGACTCGGGGAGGCCCCGACCATGGGTGAACATTGGGGAACATCAGGGGAAGAGACTGACTTTGGTGCCTTCCGTCACAGTAGGAAATGTTGATCCTGTTGTGGGGGATGTTTTATGTTGAATCCTATCTACTCCATGTTGTGTTCTTTATTTTTAATGTATGGCTGTATGGTGATTTAATTTTGCTGTGCCAATTGGCACATGTGACAAATAAATACATCTTATCCTTCTAAACTCCAGCAAGTACAGGCCCAGTGCTGACAAACGCTCATCATAGGTTAACCTACTCATTCCTGGGATCCTTCTTCTAAACCTCCTCTGGACCCTCTTCAGTGCCAGCATATCCTTCCTCAGATATGGTGCCCAATATTGCTCAAAATACTCCATATGCGGCCTTACCAGCGCCTTATATAGCCTCAGCATTACATCCCTGTTTTTTGTATATAAGCCCTCTTGAAATAATTGCTAGTATTGAGTTTGCATTGGGTTTGGGTCAGGCAGCACGTATCTTTTTTTGTAAACTAGCATCTGCAGTTCCTTGGTTCTTCTACATTTTAACTAGAGGAAAATTTGATTTTAATGGCAGGAACTAGAGGGTGGTGGTGGAAGGTTGTTTTTTAGACTGGAACCCTGTGACCATTGGGGTGCCTGAGATCAGTGCAGGCCCATTGCTAATTTTCATCTCTATCAACAATTTGGATGAGAATGTACAAGACATGAACAGCATGTTTGCAGATGACACTAAACTAGGTGCTGTCATGGCTCATGACAATGGAATCTTGATCAGTTGAGCAAGTGGGCCAAGGAAAGGCAAATGGAGTTTAGTTCAGATAAGTATGAGTTGTTGCCTCTTGGGAAGTCAAAGTAGGAGAAATTCTTCACTGTCAATGACAGCACCCTGGGGAATATTGTTGAGCAGAGAGATTTAGGAGTACAAGTACGAAGACCCTGAGAATGGCATCACAGGTAAACACAGCACACCGGCCTTCATTGGTCAGGGAGGTGAGTATATAGATGTTCGAACATTAGTTTTGCTGTGGTCAGTTGTGGTCACTGTGCTATAGGAAAGATACTATTAAACTGTAAATATTGTACTCGGCTTGTACTCGCTAGAATTTAGAAGATTGAGGGGGGATCTTATAGAAACTTACAAAATTCTTAAGGGGTTGGACAGGCTAGATGCAGGAAGATCCCGATGTTGGGGAAGTCCAGAACAAGGGGTCACAGTTTAAGGATAAGGAGGAAATCTTTTAGGACTGAGATGAAAAAAACATTTTTCACACAGAGAGTGGTGAGTCTCTGGAATTCTCTGCCACAGAAGGTAGTTGAGGCCAGTTAATTGGTTATATTTAAGAGGGAGTTAGATGTGGCCCTTGCGGCTAGAGGGATCAGGGGGATAGGGCGGGGAGAAGGCAGGTACGGGATACAGATTTGGATGATCAGCCATGATCATATTGAATGGCGGTGCAGGCTCGAAGGGCCAAATGGCCTACTCCTGCACCTATTTTCTATGTTTCTATGTATGCAGAAGCTAAAAAGAGGTTGCCAGGTACCTGAACAGGGGTAAGGTTAGGCTGGCTAGGACTTAGAGGGCAGGAAGGTGAGAGGCAATCTAATTTAGTTTAGTTCAATTTAGTTTATTGTCACATGTACAGAGGTACAGTGAAAAGTTTTTGGAGTGTGCCAACCATCAGCGGAAAGACAAAACAAGATAACAATTTAGCCATTTACAGTGTATAGATACATGTTGAGGGAATAACATTTAGTGCAAGGTAAAGCCAGCAAAGTCCGATCAAGGATAGTCCGAGGGTCACCAATGAGGTAGATAGTAGTTCAGCACTGCTCTCTGGTTGTGATTCAGTTGCCCGATAACAGCTGGGAAGAAACTGTCTTCTAATAAGAAGAATCTTATAAATGTGTATAACATCATGAGGGGAATAGATAAGGTGAATGTAGTGAGTTTTCCACTCGTGGGAGAATCTGGAACCAGAGTTCATAGCCTCAGAATTAAAGGATGTTCCTTTAGGACCTGATGACCTGATGACCTTCCAGAGCAGCCTACCATGGGGAACATTATTAAAGGCCGAGGAAGTCCATATAGACTACATCTGTGGCACTCCTCTCATCAACCTTCTTGGTTATTTTAAAACAATCACATTTGTGAGCCATAAGCTCCTTTGCACAAATCCTGATTATCCCTCATCAGCTCCTGACTTTTCCAAATGCAGGTATATCTTAACACACCACTTTCCTACCACAGATGTTAGTTCTACGATCTATAGTTTCCACATTTTTCATTAAAACCCCTCTTAAATGGAGGCACAACATTAGATACCCTTGTGGCGGCACTTGGTGGCAACCCAATGAACCATCGGCTCTGGAGGGTGTCGTCTTGGTGTGGGAGGCGCTAGTCACTGGGTCGATACCTTAGTTGGTATTTCAGGCTGGACATTGCCCATGTCCTGGGAGGAGTTGGGAGCTGTATTGGTGAGAATAACATGTCTAGTCCACACAACTCGTGTCCGACTAGTTTTTGTCTGGATTCCTGCGAGTCCCCGCTATGTTGGTGACCCCGATGCCCAGGAGTGTAATCCTGGAGGGGAAATTTGGGAAAAAAATGCATTCTGCCACTGCCGCCTACGAGGCCGACGTGGCCGAACTCAACGCGGTCTCCCTGAAGCTGCCTACATTTTGGACCTCGATGCCGGGGTTTTGGTTTCGACAGGTCAAATCCCAATTTCACATCCGCGGCATTACTGCTGACGACCCTCGTTACCACTATGTGCTAAGTTCCCTTGACCAGCAGATGGCCGGTCGGGGAATTCCTTACCCGGATAAACGGCCGGTGGCGTGTAGGTACGCAGGCCTCAAGGAGCCGCTCCTTCGGATCTACGGGCCAAGCCGAATGCAGCGCGCCTGTCATGTCCTCGAGATGCTAACCTCATGGGCGACCGCCTGCCCTGCCCGCTCTTTGAATTTACCTACCTGCAGCAGTTACCGCGAGACATCCGCCGGCAGCTCGCGGGGGAGAGCTTCGAGGATCCCATCCAGCTAATGGCCCACGCTGATGAACTGTGGCTGTCCGACCAGCAGCAGGTGGGCACACTGGAATACCTGGAACCACTGGAATCCCTGGAATCGCTGGACCAGATCGATGCAGCGCCCTGGCAGGCCCAGCGACCCAGGACCACGCCCACAAGAGGGCCACGCCCACAAGAGCCACAGACCTGACAGGTGGCACAGGAGAGGAAGATGGCTGAGCAGGACCCAGAAGATCCAAGGTGAAGGATGTGGTGTTTTTACCACCAACGCTGGGGTTCCATCCTATGCGATGTATCCATGTCAGCCGAGGCCTATCGCTGCGGCGGACTGGCGCCGTCGCGCGTTTGAGATGATCCATGGGCTGGCCCACCCATCTATCTGGGCCGCGGTCCCCATGGTGGTCACAAGGTTTATGTGGCACGGACTTTGGAAGCAGATTGCTCGCTGGGCCCGGGCGTGCATCCCCTGCCAGACTTCGAAGGTGCGTCGACAAGTCCGGGCACCCGTTCAAGACTTCACAGTGCCTCGCCGGCAGTTCGATCGCATGCACATGGACATCGTGGGGTCGCTCCATCCCAGGGTGTTTCGCACCTGCTTACGGTGGTGGACCGTTTTACGCGGTGGCCAGAGGCCATCCCGCTCACGGACACTCCAACTCAGTCGTGTGCTGGTACCCTCGTGACAACTTGGATTGCCCGCTTTGGGGTTCCACTTCACATCACATCCGACCGGGGCGCCCAGTTCATGTCTGAATTGTGGTCCGCCATGGCCCGACTGTTGGGGACACAGCTCCACTACACGACAGTTTACCATCCCCAGTCAAATGTGTTGGTGGAGGGGTTCCACCGCAGTCTGAGGGCCGCCCTGAAGGCTCGTCTCGCAGGCCCTGGGTGGATGGACGAGTTGCCGTGGGTCCTGTTGGGGATTCGGACGGCCCCCAAGGAGGATCTATCAACATCCTCCGTGGAGTTGGTATATGGTGCACTGCTCACCGTCCCCGGGGAGTTTGTCCCTGCTGCTGATGGGTCCCAGGAAATGGTGAAATGGTGTCTGTGACTCGTTTGAAACCGGCCCACATGGACCTGAACGAGCCTGTCCATGTGGCTCAACCTCCCCGTCGCGGGCGTCCGCCGTATCGGGCTCCCGGACATTCTCCCAAACCAAGCAAGGCGTGGGGTGATATCTACGCGTTCGGGCCGCATTGTGCGGCGTCCTGTCCGGTTCGGTGCCTCTGGTTCTGGGGGGGATCATGTGGCGGCACCTGGTGGCAACCCAAGGGCACAATGAACCATCGGCTCTGAAGGTGTGGGAGGCGCTAGTCACTGGGTCGGTACCTGAGTTGGCATTTAAGGCCGGGCAACGCCCGTGACCTGGGGGAAGTAGGGAGCTGTATTCGAGAGAATAAACACGTCTAGTGCACACAACGCGTCTGACTAGTTTTTGGCTGGACTCCTGCGTGTCCCTGCTACACCCTCTAATGGACCTGCGAGTTCCCGCTACACCCTCTACGCCCACCATCACCTCACCCTTGTCTAACGATGATTCATATATCTCAGCCATGGCTCCTGCAAAGTCTTCTCCAGTTGCCCACAATGTCCTTGGAAATACCTGATTAGGCACAGGAGATGTATCTCCCCTTTATACAGAGTGATACAGTGTGGAAACAGGCCCTTAGGCCCAACTTGCCCACACCAGTGAACATGTCCCAGTTACACTAGTCCCACCTGCCACCATTTGGTCCATATCCATCGAAATATGTCCTATCCATGTACCAGTCCAACTGCTTCTTAAATGTTGGGATAGTCCCTGCCTCAACTACCTCCTCTGATACCCCTCAGATTCCTATTAAATATTTTCCCCTTCACCTTAACCTATCATAATCATAATCATAATCATACTTTAATAGCCAAGTATGTTTTACAACATACAAGGAATTTCATTTGCCATACAGTCAAACCAATAAAAAACAACAGAACATACAAAATACATTGTAACATAAACATCCACCACAGCGATTTCTCCACATTTCTCACTGTGATGGAAGGCGAAAACAAGTTCAATCTCTACCCTTCTTAGTTCTCCCACAGTCTGGGGCCTTCCGTTAACGGGACGATCTTGACTCTCGTAGCCGGCTCTCAGGCGCTCCACATCGCTGCAATCAAGCTCCTGCATCGGGGTGATGTCAGCTCACCCACGCCAGGAGATCTGACCCCGGGTCGGGGCTGATCGAAACCTTCTGCGTTGCTTGGAGCTTCCCAACATCGGTCTCTACCCGAGACTGCGAGCTCCTCGATGGTGAAAACTGCAGGCTGCGGTTGGAGCATTGATCCCAGGCAAGGGATCGGCTTCTCTGGTCCTCGATTCACCTACTCTGGGCAAGATATGTTTCTGGAAATCCAACGTCACCCCAACCGAGCAAGATTTTTCTAGCAAGATGGAGTTGCCGTCTGTGAGGGAATCCCCATTCCAGCGCAGGTCCGCAGAAACAGCAGGTACAGTAAGCACAGTGCCTGGAAACACTGGCATCTGGGAAAGGGAGAGGAGGGGGCGTCTGCCTCATGGTCAACTCTGTGTGGTGCTCAGACGTGCCAGTCCTGTCCAACTCCTGCTCTCCACACCAGGAACATCTAGCGGAAAGTGCCGTCCCTTCTCCCTCCCAAGGGAATTCACCTCCATCATCTTGACCGCCATCTACATCCCACCCCAGGCAGACGTCCGTCTGACACTGGACGAGCTGCACGCCGTGGTCAACAAACACCAGACGTCTTACCCCGAGGCATTTACCACCATTGCTGGGGACTTCAATAAGACAAACCTCAAGAAATCACTCTCTAACTTCCACCAACATGTCTCCTGCTGCACCAGAGGACCAAACACCCTGGACCACTGGTACACACCATCAAGAATGCCGATCGCTCTATCCCTCGCCCTCACTTCGGTACTGCATCCCAACAAAAACCTTGCGAGTGTTTCCCAATCAGAAACCTTGGATGAACTGTGAGATCCGCACTCTTCTGAAGTCCAGGCACCGGGCATTCATGTCCGATGATACAGTGGCTTACAAGAAGACCAGATACGATCTTGGTAAGGCCATCAAAAAGGCCAAAGGGGACTTCTGCTCCAAACTGGAGGATGCGACAGATGCAAATCAACTCCTTCCTCAACAAAAACCTGGACACACTGCAGTTCGCTTACCGCCACAACAGATCAACGGTGGATGTGATTTCGTTGGCTCTCCACTCCGCTCTGGACCACTTGGACAACAAAAAATCATATGTCAGGCTGTTATTCATTGATTACAGCTCGGCATTTAACACAATCATCCCCTCCAAGCTGGTTACCAAACTCGCAGAACTGGGTCTCTGCGCATCCCTCTGCAATTGGATCCTCGACTTCCTCATTCACAGACCACAGTCTGTTCGTATTGGTGGAAATGTGTCAGCCTCGATTACAATCAGCACAGAAGCATCTCAAGGCTGCGTGCTCAGCCCCCTGCTGTACTCACTCTATACTCATGACTGCGTAGCTGGTCACAGTGCGAACTCCATCCTCAAGTTCGCCGACGACACCACTGTTGTGGAACGTATCACTGATGGGGATGAGTCAGAGTACAGAAGTGAGATCGGGCAACTGTCCATATGGTGCCAGCACAATAACCTGGCCCCCAACACCAGCAAAACCAAGGAACTGATGTGGACTTTGGAAGGAGTAGGATTGGGTCCCACAGTCCCGTTTATATCAATGGGTCAATGGTTGAAAGGGTCAAGAGCTTCAAATTCCTGGGCATGCACATCTCTGAAGATCTTTTTAAGAAGGAACTGCGTCTGAAGAAGGGTCTCGACCCGAAACGTCGCCTATCTCCTTCGCTCCTTAGATGCTGCTGCACCCGCTGAGTTTCTCCAGCTTTTTGTGTACATCTCTGAAGATCTTTCCTGGTCCAAGAACACTAATGCAATTATCAAGAAAGCACATCAGCGCCTCTACTTCCTGAGAAGATTACGGAGAGTCGGTTTGTCAAGGAGGACTCTCTCTAACTTCTACAGGTGCACAGTAGAGAGTTTGCTGACCGGTTGCATCATGGCTTGGTTCGGCAACGTGCGCCCTGGAGAGGAAAAGACTACAAAAAGTAGTAAACACTGCCCAGTCCATCATCGGCTCTGACCTTCCTTCCATCGAGGGGATTTATCGCAGTCGCTGCCTCAAAAAGGCTGGCAGTATCATCAAAGACCCACACCATCCTGGCCTCACACTCATCTCCCTGCTACCTTCAGGTAGAAGGTACAGGAGCCTGAAGGCTGCAATGACCAGGTTCAGGAATAGCTACCTCCCCACAGCCATCAGACTATTAAACATGGCTTGGACAAAACTCTGATCATTAATAGTAAGATTAAATGAGACCTTACCAGTTTGAAGTTTGATCATTATTTTATGAGGAGTTACGATGAGGGATTACGTGAAGAAGACCCCGCCTGGCGCATGCTCGGCATACTTCAAAGCAGTGGCGTGAAAAACACAGAACCAATATCCGGAGTAAGATAGTAAGGCTTACATAGACTAGAACTACCAGATGATCATTTATTTTATGAGAGTTGGGAGTGGAGGGCACGTAATCCCTCATCGTAACTCCTCATAAAATAATGATCAAACTTCAAACTGGTAAGTTCTCGTTTAATCTTACTATTTTACTTCAGAGTCACGTGAGTGACTACGTGAAGATTTTGAAGCTATGTGATTTTCATGCCGTATATCATTCCATACGACACACTGCTTGAGTTTACACAGTAGTGAGTAAATAATATATATTGCTTGAAATTATGCAATAAATATTTTAATATTTTAATAATAATAATAATAAAAAGAAAAGTAATAACCCCTCTATCCCTGGGGAAATTACAACAAATGATATGCAACAAAGCAAACAATTTGAACAGAACCCAACACAGCATGTGCAACCCTGGCACTGTGACAACAGGTTTATCATAAAATCTGGAAAAGTTCCTCTTTAGACCATCCTGCGGTCTCCAGAATTTGGTCGAGCGGCATGTCCTGCACCTTTGCCGCGGACATTGATACCGCCCTTGTGGAGTGAGATTTAAACACATCAGTGTCTACTCCAGCTAATCCAGAAACTGTTTATCCATCTAGAAATAGTTTGTACTGTCACTTTTTTATATGTTTCTTGTGGGTAATGAACATTGGTGCCTCACAATCTCGGAGACTCTTAATTCAATACATATTAAATCAGATACTTAACCACACACAATGTTTAGTTGACAGAGTATGTCTTAAAGATTACATTGGTTTCAGCCTTTCTTGGCTTGCTTTGCTTGCTTAGATCATTGACATAAAACGTAATTTTATCTACAGACAACTGCATACAATGTAACCATAACATTTGTAATGTTTGTACTCATTGTGCTGATATTAATGTCATCAGCATAACCACTTTAAATATTAACTTCTGAAAAGACAGTGACGTAATTGGAGTCCATTGCCGAAGCAATGTGAGAACTATACTGACATCCCGATTTCTGTATATCTGTATAAAGAAGATAGTAAAGAGAAATAATAAAGATAAATAAAATAAAAATAGAAAATTAATAATATGAGTGGAGTATTAAGCAGGCTATTCTTCATTGGGGATATATCAGTGGTCTATTATATATAGTTCTTCATCTATTCCTTCATTCAGGTTTCAGTCAGGCCCTCGAACCGGACCACCTTGACCCTTTAAATATTCAATAAATGGAGACCATATTCCTCTGATCTGATCTAGCTTGTCCAAAAGGACAAGTCTTAATCTTTCCAGATGAAGTGTCTCCGACATTTCTGTAATCCACATTTTGATTGCGGGGGATGTAGGACCTTTCCAAAATCTTAATATTCATTTTTTACCAATTATTAAACTATAATCGATAAAAATTCTTTGCTGTGTTGTTAGTAGTTGATCCGTTTCTAATATTCGTAATATGATTAATTTTGAGTCTGGAGTCAGATTTGTATTAACTACATTCGAGATTATCTTCAAAATTTCTATCCAAAAGTTAGTAATTTTTATACATTTTGTGAATGAATGCGTTAGATTAGCTGTTAAATGTTGACATTTATCACATATAGCAGAAACATTTGAAAAAATTCCGTTTAATTTGGATTTTGAAAAGTTTAATCTATGTAAAACTTTAAATTGTATCAAAGAGTGTCTGGCATTTAATGAGCAGTGGTGTATATGTTGTAAACTTTCATTCCATACTTCTAGACTAATTGACCTAATTCATTTTCCCATACTTGCCTATATATTTCCGACATTGGTACATCATTTTCCAATCAAATATTATAAATATATGATATTAATGTTTCTGTGTTTGGATATTTATTTAGACATTCATCTAAAATTTCTGTCTTTCTATTTCTAAAATCCTGTGTGTTTGATTTAACATAGTCTCTAATTTGTAAATATCTAAAGTACTCTTTTTGAGTGTAATCCGTAATTTTGTTGTAATTCCTGAAATGAAAGAAAGAGACTTTCCCTGTAGAGATCGCCCATCTTATTAATTCCATAGTTCTTCCATTATAAAAAAAACCTTTATCCATCATTGAGGGTTTAAAAGTAATGTTATTTACAATGGGAAGAGCCAGTGGTATACTTTCCAATTTTAATGTTTTCTTTAATTGTTTCCAGATACGTATCCCACTTTCTATTATTGGATTTCCTCTATAGATTTTCTTACGTATTTTAGTATTGGCAAATAAAATCGAGCTAATTTCGAAAGGTGAACAATCTTCCTTTTCCATTTTTAACCAGTTTGGCTGTTTATCTCATTCTTCCAACTAAAAATTCATATTTTTAATATTAACTGCCCAGTAGTAAAACATAAAATTAGGCAGTGCAAAACCTCCATTTATTTTTGATTTACATGGATATTTTTTATTTATCCTATGACTCTTACAATCACAAATAAAATTGGTAACTATAGAGTCCACTTTCTTAAAAAAAATGTTAGGAAGATATATCGGGATCAGTTGAAACAGGTATAATAATTGCGGAAGAAAAATCATTTTTATCGCATTAATTCTACCTAGCATTGAAATAGGTAATGTTTTCCAATATAGGATATTCTTAAGCAGTTTATTCAGTAGAGGTGGGAAATTAGATTTAAATAAAGAATCATATCTTTTTGTTACATAAATTCCAAGATATTTGATTTTTTCATTTGCTATCTTAAAAGGAAATTGTTGTAGTATATGTGGGATATTTCCCATTATTGGCATAAGTTCACTTTTATTCCAATTAATTCTATATCCTGAAAACAAGTCAAATTGAGTTATTAAAGCTAATAAATTAGGGATACTAGTTTCAGGCTTTGTAATATAAAGCAATACATCATCTCCATATAAAGAGATTTTATTTTCAGTATCTTTGGTTTCATACCCGTATATTTCAGGATGTAATCTCACGGATTGTGCTAATGGTTCAATTGCCAGTGCGAACAGTAGTGGGGATAGAGGACAACCTTGTCTACAGCCTCTGGATAAATTAAAGTTAGTTGATAACATTTGATTTGTTAATATTTTAGCTGTTGGATTAGTATATAGTCGTTTAACCCATGTTATAAACTTCTCTCCCAACTGAAAAGTTTCCATAACTGAAAATAAATAAGACCATTCAACCTGATCAAAAGCTTTCTCTGCGTCTAATGAAATAATTGCTAGATCTTTATTAATATTTCTTTTCAAGTATATAATATTGAATAATCGTCTCAGATTATATGAGGAGTATCGTTTTGGTATAAATCCTGTTTGATCTGAATGAATTACTTTATTAATCACTGTATTTAGTCTTTGTGCTAGTATTTTGGTTAATATTTTTTGATCAGTATTTAAAAGAGCTATGGCTCTATACGACCCTGGATCATCCAGATCTTTATCTAATTTAGGTATATGTGTTACAATAGATTCATTTAATGTTTCATTTAATGTTTCTGGTAATTTCTGTTGTGCATAAATATATTCATAAAGTGTCTTCAAACGTGGTGCTATCAGATCATAGAATGTTTTATAAAATTCTGAACCAATACAATCCGGTCCTGGAGTTTTACCATTTTTTAATGACCTAATAGATTCTTCGATTTCTTTAGTAGCTATTTCAGCGTTTAGTGATTCTCTATTTTCTAAATCCAGTTCTTTTAGATTACATTTTTTTTTAAATGTTTCTATTCCTGTCCGATTTTCTTTCATTTTGGCTGAAATAAATTTTTATAATATTGCAAAAATCTCTCATTTATATCTTTAGTTTGTACTAGTAATTCACCTTTGTCTGATTTAATCCTATGGATTAATTTTTCTCCCTCCAATTTTCGTAATTGACGAGCCAATAATTTTTGTGGTTTATCTCCGAATTCAAATAGTATTTGTTTAGTATATTGGTAGAGTTTTACAACTTGGTCTGACTGTATTTTATTTAATTTATATTATGTTTTATCATGGTTGGATTAGCAGCGTTTTCTGTGTCTGTTTGATCTCCTTTTCCAATGCCTGTTGTTCCCTCCGATTCTCTTTATTATAAATGCTTGAGAGGATATCATTATTCCCTGAACATATGCTTTAAAAGTTTCCCATAATAGGGATGAAGGTATTTCTGGCTTATCATTTATTTCAAAGAAAATCTTAATCTGTTTTGTGATGTATTCTTGAGTTATTTTGTCTTTTAAAATTTGTGGGTTAAATCTCCATTGTCCCTGTTTTTCCGTTTTACCAGTTATTTTAATCATAAAAGTTAAAGGTGCGTGATCTGAAATTATAATATTATGATATTTTGAATTATAAGTGAATGGGATAAATTTTAAATCTACCAAAAAATAATCTATTCTTGAATAAGTTTTATGTACAGGTGAGTAAAATGAATATTCTCGTCCAGCTGGGTTTTGCATTCTCCAAACATCTTTTAATATTACTGGTATCTGTATATGCATTTATTAGATCACTGGAATGCGATTTAATTTTCCGTTGTCTTGATGATCTGCCTAAATAAGGTCTAGTGTACAATTTAAATCTCCTCCAATTATTAGGTTGTGTTGTGGTAATTCTGGGATAGTATTAAATATTTTCTTAAAAAACAGTGGGCTGTCAAAATTTGGGCCGTATACATTGACAAAAATCATTTTTTGTGTGTATAATTCTCCTATTACAATAATATATCTACCATCACTATCAGTTATAGTTGAAGTGTGTTTAAATGAAATGCCTTTACGAATTAATATTGCTACAGCTCTAGATTTGTGTGTAAAAGAAAAATGATACACTTTGTCAATCCATTTAGCCTTTAATCTATGCTCTGCATCTTTTTTTAGATGTGTCTCTTGGATAAATGCCGCGTCTACTTTAAGTGCTTTTAAATGTGCTAATACTTTACCTCTCTTAATTGGTTTGTTAATACCTTTAACATTCCAGCTACAAAACGTTATTCCTCCATTCCCTGTATTTATTTTTAAGTCTTGCATCTTTTATCTAAGGAGGTATGTAATAGAGCAAATGGTTCATCTCGACATACCCGACTTTACACCCAAACTCCGAATAGATGAATTTCAAGACCCTTGGGTATTTCTCACATATATATCTCCTTTGTATTAATTTATAACTCCATTCAAATATAAAACAATAATAACAAAGAATAATATAAAAAAGGGATATGTTAAGAGATTAATAGGGTGCACAAAGAGAGAAAAAACTACATCTAATATTAGTGTAGTTAGTGTTAGCCATACTACCATGGCTAGCAATCTACCGACTTCCGTAGTCGATGTTACAAACTTATCCATCTCCATGGTTCCTTACAATTGTTATTCCATAAAAATATTTAACCAGGAATATTAAACTCTGATGTGTACAGGATCCATCAGCCAGGTATATGATAATATCTATACTTAATACATATTAAAAGATATAATTAAACAAATATTTTTTTTTTAAAAAGGGAGGAAAATAAAAAATAGATTTTTTTTAAAAAAGTGCCAGGGGGGATAAATGAAGTCAAACTTTATATTCTGTGTGATTATATTTACTGTTTACCTAATTGTAAGTAAATCAGCTATAATTAGTTGTTAATCATTAATAGAAAGATGAAACGAGAACTTACCAGTTTGAAGTTTGATCTTTATTTTATGAGGAGTCGAGTTGAGGGACTACGTGAATAGAAGCCCGTACAGCCGTTGGTGCGTCAATCTTAAAAGCAGCGGAATGAATTCACAGCTAACAATGACCGAAGTATAACGGTAAGATGATAAAACTAGAACTACCAGATGAGATCTATGAGGGTGGGAGCGGAGGGCACGTAGTCCCTCAACTCGACTCCTCATAAAATAAAGATCAAACTTCAAACTGGTAAGTTCTCGTTTAATCTTACTATTTTACTTCGGAGTCACGTGAGTGACTACGTGAACACTTCAAAGCACTGTGAATTCACGCCGCAGACTCATATCCGACGTTCACACTGCCTGGATTGACTCAAAAGTCGTTAACAATCAATCATGCATCAGTAATACATTTGTTAAATGAAATAACAGTTTATTTACAAACAAATCATAACAAACCCCTCTAACTCAGGGGAAAAATATAACAGTACTGACACCAGAATCAGCAAACACCCCGAGCCTTGAAATCGGCTTGTGATAAAACCTCTGAAAAGTTAGCTCACTGGACCATCCTGCGGCCGCGAGGACCTTGAAATCGTTTGCACCGACACCTTACTGTGTGGTTTTTTGTGACTAATAAACAAAGCCAACTCTGTTCCTCTCAGAGGTTTAGTAATCTCAATGTAACAAGATAAATGTGAGACTATACAGAAGCGATCATCTGCGGGGTATGCTGAAAACACAATCTTACATCCTGTCATGCCTCTTTTATTATGTTTAAGAGAATCATAGACATAAAATATAATGGCATCAGCCGACACATGCATTCTATCTAGCCGTAGCTTTTGCAATGTTTGTACACGTTGGGCTGAAACCAACACCAGAAGCATGACCACCTTCATAGATAATTTGGCTACTGATAGGCTTGTAACAGGAGCCCACTGGCGACGAGCCATAAAAACCTCACTCAAATTCCAAATACCGGCATACCTGGGTTTAGGAGGATTAAAATTGAAAAAGCTCCCTTCATGAATTGTGAAACTAACGGATGTGTCCCTACTGTATGCAATTCTGCATTCATAGATAAATAAGACAGAGCACTTCTGGCTGAATTAATCGCACTGTAACTTAATTTTTTTGGTCAAATAAAGAGTTGACAACTCCAATACATCCGTGATCCCTGCAGTGTGATATACAATATCCTGCTGTAGGCAGAATTGCTCCCACTTCCTTATATAGGTGATATATTGCTGCTGTGTACTATCCCTGCAGGCCGACGTGAGAACATCCACAGTTCGATGAGACAGTCCTCTCCCCAGGTATGGCCTCCTTAAAATCTGCAAATTAACAGATCAATACGATCCTATAAAGGACGTTGATCCCCAGTGACTGGATTTACCAGTAGATTTTTATTCTTGGGCATAAGCATTTAAGGCTCCCTAGCCATTTGTAATACAACGGGAAACCATGCCCGTGTAGGCCAACCTGACACTACCAATACCCCTGAAGCGGAGTCCTCCTTGATCTTTTGCAAACATCTGCTGATGGGACAGAATGGAGGAAATACATACACAAACATTCCTCCCCCAATGCAGCGAAAATGCATCCACTGCTACTGCCCCAGGATCTGGTTACCATGAAACATATCTAGGTAACTGATGATTTAATCGAGATGCAAACAAGTCAATATCTGGCAATGCATATTGATCAATCATTTGGTTAAATACATCCTGATTTAACATCCATTCAATGTTGTCATTAACCTGACGTGACCTCTCCCTGGCAAATAAAGTGCTGAAAGCCAGATATTTTGGTCAATACACCAGCTCCAAATCTGGTTAGCCAGTCTATCACAAGACTGTGACTTAACTCCACCCATGTGGTTTACATATGCCACTGCTGTGGTGTTGTCAATCTGACCTGCACATGCAGATCCCTCCTTGTAGAACAATAAGCTTTGAGCCCATACCAGGTGCCCAACAACTCTAAATAATTAATCCCTCTTAATTGAGGAAGCGATGTCTCATCCACATTCCATCTGCCTCCACAACTAGAAGACATATCTGTTGCACCCCAACCCAGTGCACTTACATCAGTCTGTAATATCAGTGACGGTGATTCCACCAAAACCTTCCTTAAATTTTTTGAAACATGTACTATCCACCATTGTATGTCAGCAATCGCCCCAGCTGACAACGGCATAGGCCTATCAAAAATGGCCCCTTTGTATTCTCAGTGCCTGTTCCTTTGATAGTTGTAATTGTTGATAATGCAGAGGACCATACTGCACAGCTGGAAAGGCTGCAACAACTTCCCAATAAAGCTGGCTACTTGTCTAATCGAAGGCCGTTATTCTCCAACGAGATTAACACAGTCCTCAATTAACTGATTCAATTTATCCCTGGGCAAAGTTACCAACATGTGATTGGAATTAATGGTAAATCCCAGATATCAATAATTTGGACTGGTGATAATTTAGATTTATCTGGGTGAATAACAAATCCCATTTGTTCAAAAGTGATTTTAACAACTGAAACTGATGATTGAGTTTCAGCATGAGTCTTTCCAACAATCAGAATATCATCTAAATAGGCCATTACCACATGCCCCTGAGCTCTAAGTAAAGCTAACACAGGTTTTACCAATTTAGTAAATAATCTAAGAGCTGAAGTTAATCCATTCGGCAATGTCCTGAATTGCCACAGCTCAGTCATCCAAATAAATTTCAAATATCTTCTATCATCACCATGAATAGACACTGCGTAATACGCATTCTTGAATCAATGGTTGCCATATAATACCCTTTGGACACTAGATGTTTGCCCGTGGTAAAGGTCTCCATTTTGAAATGCCTATAACAAACAAATTTGTTCAAATTGGATAAATCCAGAATAATTCTACATCCCCCAGTCTTTTTAGATCTGGGAAATATACTTGACAGAAATTGTTGACTTTGATATACAGAAGGCTCAATTACCCCTTCTTATGTAACAACTGAATCTGCTTGAATAAGCACATTTTCCTCATCTGAGAATAAGTTTACGACTAGGAAAATGTTGACTAGGTAGACTGTCCTTATAGTAAAATCCAGTTTTTCACCCCTTCAATACACTAAGTATGAACAAATCGGATTTCAACTGCTGCCATTGTTTGAGAAACAATTTTAACCTTCCCCAATTTGAACAGGAACATCAGTTAATTCATCGTCTGTCAATGTTATATTCCTTACCAGCATCTTTCCTTGCGGCCTTGTTGTCCTCGACTTCTTGTAGAGAACCTTTTTTGCCTTGCTTCCAGCTGGCTTAATGAGGGCCATGGTTATAAACAACCTCATAACAGTCTTTGACCCTTTTTGCAAGGTTACCACCAAACAACAGATTTCGTGGTGGTGCACTGGTCGGTTGGCTCAACTCGCCAAATTCGGGTTAGCACTGGCCTAATAGCGGCCCTCCCGATATTATTAATTTCAAAATGCATTACAAAGGAATGCCAGTTCATCCTGGTGTGCTTCAACCATATCATTTGTATCAATAACTTACACCACAGCTGTAATACCTGCTGACAACAGTTTAAGCACTTTTTTAAAACTTCATCTCCTGGGCCCTAGCAGGCAAACCCATCTATGCAAATTTGGTGATTAACCACCGGTACCTTCAGGAGATCACAATTAACAGGAGCTTTATAGTTCTTTGCTACTTCCTCCATAGCTAGCTCCTGTAACTGATGGGAGATCATATACTGAATGGCTTCGGCCAATTCTACATCAATCGCCTTTCCTGCCTCTACACTCAGCAAACTTCCCAGCAATGTTCGGAATTACCTCCAACCGAACACCTTTACTGCTCTCCCCCAGCATAGAAACAGTGTCAGCAAACTGCCCTGATAGAACATCCTCCTCACAGGCAGGATAGTTCTGCAGCCCTGAAACAGGTGCTGCTAGCACAAGCTCTCCATCAGCCTGGCTTGGGCACCACTCCTCCCCACGGAGCTGGTCCCTGTCGAGCATTCTTTTGAAATAGAATCTCGACATGGGAGAGCCGTGAGCAAACGGACTCTCCTATGGAGGGTATAACCTCCAGGCCCGACTCATTTACGGGCCACAGAGACTTGCCAGTGGCCTTCCACCCTACTGACAAGCCTCCACTGCCCCCCGGCAGTGGGTCCGCAACCACTGGCTGTGTAGCCAGCACCGGACCAGGTGTACCAGACGGGCCTCCATCCTCAACACTCTCCTGCCACTTTTCCTTTCTACCCCCGGAGCGCCTCGCCGACACCTTCTTCCCTTTCTGCAACATTCTCTACCCAAACCGTCGCAGAAATTAAACATGCGGTAAAATTTTTAAAAAAACCTTACCTCTTAAACTTAACGAAGAACTGCAAATGCTGGAGAATCGAGGGTGAGGTATGAAGAAGGGTCTCGACCCGCAACGTCGCCCATCTCCTTCGCTCCTTAGATGCTGCTGCACCCGCCGAATTCTCCAGCTCTTCGAAAAACCCGCGGTTTACACTTACCGCTCGGAGCAGCGCTGCTGCTCCAACCGCCCCACTGCACCAGCGTCTGACGTCATGACGCACCAACGGCTGTACGGGCTTCTATTCACGTAGTCACTCACGTGACTCCGAAGTAAAATTGGTAGTTATCAGCTTTAATTAATAATAATACCGCTGTATGAATTTTAGTATTTGTTAATTATTAATATTAGTAGTGTCATTATTCTAATTGTTAGTATCCATAGGAGAGTCTCCAATCCGTATCTCCAATCTGAGTCTCCAATCAGCATCCTTCTCCATCTTCTTTAGGTGCCACATGTCCATAGTCCACTCCAATCCTGAAAATACAATTTATTTTTTGGTATAGTTCAGTCTTCCTCTCGTTCCTTAATCCCCTGGGCAAAGTTCATTGCATCCGCTGGGTTTTTGAAATAATGTTCTTCCTGGTTGTAGGTGACTCTCAGGGTGGCTGGGTACCTCAGATTGTATTTCAAATTCTTCACTTCCCTCAAAATTCTTTTGGTTTCCTTGAACGCATTTTCTTTCTTGGAGACCTCTGCTGGGTAGTCTCGATAAATGCTGATCGAATCTTCTTCGTATGTAAGATTTCTATTTTTTACAATTTTGTTCATCATCTCCTCCAGGACGTGATCATACTGGACTTTTACTATCATTTGTCTTGGAGGGGCGTCTTGCTTTGTATAACGTCTCATTACTCTGTGTGCTCGGGCTAGTAAAGGCTTTTGTTCCAGAGATAAAACCTTTTGCAATAGGTTTGCAGTAAACTCTCGGGTATCTTGATTCTTTTCTCTCCCTTCTCGAATACCCACGATCCTTAGGTTCTGTCTTATCTGGCACCCTTCCAACTCGGTACCTTTATCAGTTATTTTGCCCAGTAATCAGATAGACGTTGATTTTCTTTGAGGAATGTTTTCATAGTCTGAGCACTTGTTTCGGCTAGATCTTCAAGGTTCTTTATGGCTGTCGACTGCTCCTTGACTTCTTCCTCCACAGGTTCCAGCTCTGTTTCCATCTTATTTTGGATTTTATCATTCATCTCTACTACTATATTTGCAGCTTGATCCGTTAATATTTCTGCAATTTCCTTTTGCAATGTGTCAGATAATTCTGTGGCCAAGATATTGATTTCAGACTTTAACTCTTTCATCTTCTCCATGATTTTTTCTATTGCTTCCTTAAAATTCATTTTTGCCCATTCAGTTTTTAATTCCAACTTTATTTCTTTCTTTAACTCTGCCATTTCTTGTACAAAAAAAACTTTAAGTTCTTCAATTTCCGATTTTTTCTTCGATTTTTTCGACACATCTCCTTGGGATAGTGTCCTACCTGAGCCCGAGGCTTCAGTCGGGCCTGGTTCTTGTTCTGCCGTTTTTTGTCTTGTATACCGAAGTTTTGATTTATCCACGGGTGGGCTGCGCTGTGTTGCCAATACGAGTCGCACGCATGATGGCGTCACTCACGGCAGCCGGTGCAGAAACAGCAGGCAGCAGGTAGGACTTTTCTCCCCGGTTTTTTCCTCGTTTTTTTCCACAGAGCTGGCTGGCGTTACTCTCTAGCCCTCCACGGTGCCACCGGAAGTCCCGGGTTTGGTAGGATTTTATTAAAATTCCTCTCATAAATTGGGATATTAACGGATGAGACCCGATAATTGTCGTTCTGAAAATTGTCCTAAATAGGAGGACAAAGCACTCTGAGCTCCATTAATGGTACTATAACTCAGGTGCAACATAGCAAGGAACTCCAATACATCCGATATGTTTGCAGTATGTTAAAACATATCTGACTGTATGCAGAAGATTTCCCATTCCTTATATGAAACATATATTGTTTCTTAGTGCTATATCTCCAAGCTGCAGATATGACATCCATGGTCCTATCCGACATTCCATCAGAACCTGCAGATTAATAATTAATACAGTCATGTAATGGATGACTTCTGCTGTTACTGGATGTACCAACAATTACTGCACCTGGGATTTGTCATGAATGTCTGAATCATCATTCTGAGCACCAATGGGAACAATGGCTGTATAGTAATGGTCCCTAGATAAGGGACGTATCAGATATTAACTGATAAGAACAGATACTACACTTGATCTTAGCCAAAAGGCCGAGAAGCAATACCAAATGCCTGCGGCGGAGACTTGCTCTATTTTGGTGACACATTGCCTAATCAGGCAAAAATGGCGAAAACATAAAAGACTATACATCCCCAATGTAGCGAGAATGCATCCACCGCTAATGCTCCTGGGTCTGGCTCCCATGAGACCAGGCACGTGCCGTGAATAATTACTCAGGGTAGGCAGTCACCCGGCTTTTTAAAAAAAAATCTTAAACCGTGCATGCGCAGATTGTTCTCTTCGTAAAAAATTAAAAATAAGTAACAATTCAATTTTACCAAGGCTTCTCAATCTCCTTCATTTTGAATGGGTGGGGGATGGAGGATGAAGGCAGGTGGAGAGATGGTGGGAAAAACGGGACCACACCGGGACGTTGAATCAGTTGTCATCTTATTGAATGACAATACTAATTCAAGGGTCCATTTGGAGGGAGAGTTCCTTTCACAGCGTGTGGAGAGTCTGTGCCAGGGGTTAAAGATGCGGGGAGGGCAGGAGTGTTGAAAAGGAGGAGGGTCAGAGATCATTTCAGACTCACTCACCACTGCCGCAGTGCTCTGGGCACAGACAGCAGAACTGGCCGCCACTTCCGAGGATAGAAGCAGCTCGGGTGCGTGATGCCGCCAGGACCTGACAAAAGAACTGGCTGCCACTTCAGCGCCTTCTGCCGGCCCGCTCACCTCTGGCAGTTCTGTCCGTCTGAACATCTCTCACCTGCCGCTCGCCGGCTTCGCTCATGTCAATCGCATCCCACAAATCCTTAAATTCCCACTGCTGAGTAACCTCAACTGGTCCCGTGAACGCGCTGTCGGAATTTAAAGATTTGCGGGATGCCGGCCGGCGAGCGGCAGGTAAGAGATGTTCAGACGGAGAGCACAGCCAGAGGAAACGGGGACTAGCAGACGGGGCTGAAGTAGCTGAAGTGGCAGGGTCCCGGCGGCCGCTCAAAGTCGGTCACCCGAGCTGCTTCCTTCCTCGGAAGTGGCGGCCAGTTGTGCTGTCTGTGCCCGGAACGCTGCCCAAGCTAATTCACTCCCCGGCCATAATAAAACCATACAGCAATTACAGCACGGACACAGGCCATCTCCGCCCTTTTACTCCGTGCCGAACACTTACTCTCACCTAGTCCCATCTACCTGCATTCAGACCGGAGCATGGCAAGTGGGTTACTGACCCCGAACCTCTCCTTCACAACGCCAGACTCCCCAGACACTGTGAACGGAGCTCTCCCCCCCATCCCGAGAAATACAGTATTTATAAAAATTATGCACAAAGAAATGCATTTACCACGTTATTGGTACATTAAGTCCATTCTTCACTCTTTGTTTCCTGAGAAACTATTAAAATAATGGCAATCCATATTCGAAAATCCCGCCAAGAAACTCGCGCTGGGCATGCGCAGTAGGCTGCTGCGCCTACGCAGTACTGCAAAGGCAGAATTTGTGCTGCCTTCAGCTCCCCTTGAAACTGACGGCTCAGGCAGCGCTGACGGCATGTGGGCTGCACAGCCCTTCCCGTGTTACAAGCGCTGCGGACGAAAGAGATCCATCTCTTAGATAGGCATAATTCTCCCATGCCTTTACTATTTATATTTAATAATTGCCATTTCATAATCTTAGTCAGGGTAGGCAGTGCCTACCTTGCCTACCCTGACGGCACGTGCCTGTCATACTGTCTGACAATCTTTTTTAAACTTTTTGAATTTTAACATTCATTCTGTATTGTGATTGAACTTTTGTGATCTGTTGTCTAACCACAATATTGTCTTCTCCCACAGCTGTGGTATTGTCTACTCGTAATTGAACATGTATTTGGAGAATTAAATCATCTTGGACAGTCCATCGACCACCACAACTGGTGTCGCTGTCCTTGGCTCCCCATCTGAGAGCACTCCCATCAGTCTGTAATACCACTGAAGACTACTGAACAAGCACATTGTTACTTCTAGTAACTTGTGCAACATTGAGAATTCATCATTGCAATTCAGCTCAACCTTTTTCGTTGGTAACTGCATGGACCTAATCAATGACCTGCATGCTTTTTACGCTTATTCTCTGGTCTTTGCAGACTTTGATCACTTTACTTTACCACTATCACTACCAGTAACCGTAGCTACTTCTTGGATGGTGGGATAATGTTTTTCACCAAGACAAGTACAGGCATTTGTAACATCCCCAACCTTAATTGTTGGTAAAGTTACTGGCATATCAACTGTATTAATGACAAATCCCAAAAAATCAATTGTTTGGGATGCCTGTAACTTACATGTTGTTTGGATGTACAGAACCTTAGCCTTTCAATAGGCTTATGGTTGCTGAACCCAGTTCTTCAGCTGTCTCCCATTTACAATTAACATATCCTCTAGATAAGTCATTACCATGTGATTCTGAGCCCTCATTAACACCAGTGCTGGTTTCAATAATTGTGTGAACAATCTGAGGGCTGAATTTAACACATTAGGTAATTCCTTCAGCTGACCCATCCAATTAATTTAAATACCTGAATAATAAGGCATCTTTTTTAGGTCTAATAATAGCCATATAGCAGCCTTGTGATAACAACTTTGTTACAATGTTGAAGTGTACTTTTTTAAAAATGCCTATAATGAACTATAAATTTAAGTTTGTGAGTCCCAGAATGACTCTGCAACCCCCATACCTGTGTCTGGGATATATTATCTCTACCTGATGAGTTCCTGGTACATTCAAACACCAAGCCGATCAGATTTAATGCAGAATTACAAAACAACTGTAATCTTACAACCAACCAGAGGTTGTTTCCCAGAAATTCCATGTGTGATGGAATGACGTTTCTGTACTTCCGTAAATGATCCAGAAGATCTCCTTCTCTTAATATAGGGGTTCGTATTCAAGCTGTTTGTTTTCTCAAAGATGGGATGAGAAGTTTTATAAGGCAAATATCCTTAATTGTTTGGGCAGTTTTTCATCAATCATAAATCTGGTTATATCTTGCCCACATAATCCTGCGTTTTTTGGGTATAATGTTAGCCAAATGGCAATTTTCATCATACAATTGGGTTCGAATATGCATTGCAGAGTAACGCAAGCATGTCTTAAAAGTATTGGACATTATCGACCCATGTATGTCAGGTCTCGCGTTTAATCTAGGTTCTGTTCCTTATTGGTTTTCAGGATTTGAGTTTGCATTCTTGTTTTATTTTGGTGCCTCATCTCCTCTTGTTTCAGGTGCCATTGCCTGTCAGGTCATTTACCCTCATGTGATTGTTGACCCCGCCCTGATGTGTTTCCCCTGTTAAGTCTGTATTTAAGTCTTTGTGTTTTAGGTTTCTTTGCTCCGTCAGCTCTTATGCTACCTGGTATCACCTTGGTCCAGCTCTAGAAATATTGTGACTGTGTACTCGACCACTGCCTGTTTTTCGACCACTGTTTTTGTCTGCTCCTAGGTTACTGTTGCTCTAGTGTTTGCTTACCTGTGTACCGACTTGGACCGATTAAACTCTGACTACGGATCTGCCCTATGTCTGAGCCTGCATTTGTGTCCTCCTCGTTCAGTTCTGACAATGTATGTCTTCCCCAAATGCAGTGATGCCAACTGAATATCAGCTAGAGGACATGCTGAAACACATTTCCTGTCCTCGCATCTTTACACTCATGGGTGCCCAATTACTGAGTTACTGTTGGCATCATGAGCGAGGCACAATAGACGGGTGTTTTATATATATTTTTTACTGTTTCAATCATAACAGTTTTTTGGAGTAGGTGATAAACCAAATAATGTTGGCCGCCAGGTTCATCCATAGCCTCACCAGTCCATACCGATATAGCAAAACTTGGTGCTACATAGGGAACACCCATTCTATTGTGCTCTGGTGTATACCCATAAGTAGGGACACCAGCTTCAGGGTCAGTTTCATCCAGCCCTGGTACTCCCGAGTCTTTGCTCTAGGAGATTTCATCCAGACCTAAACAAGGCACTGGTGAATGAGATTCTCATTTTTCATAGGCACCATACTCAGTGTATGGAAACTCCTTTCGGAGCCTGCCTTAGAATCTCATGGGCCTTAAAACCCTTAATTGTTTAGAATTTTGAGCATTTTTATCTTGCTTTAAATACTTCATCCAGACCTATGTAAGGCACTGGTGAATGAGTTTCTCATTCTTTGTAGGCACTATACTCAGTGTATGGAAACTCCTTCGGAGCCTGCCTTAGAATCTCATGGGTCTTTAGGACCCTTGACTGATTAGAATTTGGAGCATTTTATCTTGCTCTAGGGATCTCATCCAGACCTAACCAACGTACTGGAGAATCAGAATCCCATTTCCATAGGCACCATACTCA
Organism: Okamejei kenojei; assembly: GCA_035221665.1. Lineage (NCBI taxonomy): Eukaryota > Metazoa > Chordata > Chondrichthyes > Rajiformes > Rajidae > Okamejei > Okamejei kenojei. The sequence continues at coordinate 6,822,388 of CM069150.1, read as the reverse complement.
ACGTATGGAAACTCCTTTGGAGCCTGCCTTACAGGAAGACATACCTGGGTCAAGAACCCTTGACTAAGTCAAGTGTGGAGCATTTTCTCAATTTCCAGCCTCCCCTACATTCTTGTCCTCCCTTGGAGGAGAGTTACTTCTTTACTATTTTGTATTTATGCATAAACCATATATGTTTAAAATTGTAATTCTGACAGGCACATTCTGCTTGCAGAATATTTGTATTAACCTCAGTATCACACAGGGTTATATACACTTCCATAAAGAAAACTGCATCTGGTAATATATACTCAGAGCAGACTTTATTTTACACTTACTGGGTATTTGGAGCCGGCATTTAGCGCAGTCGTTATCTCCAAACCCGATCTAAATAGCGGTAAATAGCGGGAGCCGTCTTTTAAAGCAGCCCTTATCTCCCGATCCGATCTAAATCAGAAACTGCGGTTCCAGCGCGTTCTATTCAATTACCGCAGTTTAAAAATACATTCACTCTAGCTGGCTCCGTATTTCGAGCCAGAGTTACAGAGTTTTTATAAAAAATTCAAAATACATCAGCACTCTAGTTGGCTCTGCAGACTTACAGAGTTTAAACCCACTAGCAAGAAAATTCAACAGCGACTTACCTGCGGGTTAAACTTACGCTGGTGGGAGCTGCGCTCTCCACCCTGTCGGAGCTTCACATGCGTCGACGTAATGCCGAGCATGCGCCAGGCGGGGTCTTCTTCACGTGGTCACTCGCGTGACTCCGAAGTAAAATAACCCATCATCTGTTATTTGCACTTGATCAGTTTTTTTAATTCATGTGTGTATATATTTATATATAGTATATGGACACACTGATCTGTTTTGTAGTAAATGCCTTCTATGTTCTGCATGCTGAAGCAAAGCAAGAATTTCATTGTCCTATCAGGGACACATGACAATAAACTCACTTGAACTTGAACTTGAACCGTAAGACAGATTGTCCTCAAGACATCGCCATTAACTTTCCCAAAGGTTCCTTGTATTCATGTAAAAACAGAGTTGAAATATTCACTGAGGGCTTTGCCCATTTCCTGCAGCTCCATACATAGATGACCTCTTTGCTAACTGGGCAGACTAATTCCCTTCCAGTAAAATAATTATAGAATGTATTTGGATTCTGCATAATCCTCTTTTCCCCCCTCCCCTATCTTGCCTACAGCATCTGAACCCAGGAATATTAAGATACCTATGTATCCTTGGGCCATACTCAGATCATACAGAATACATAAATGATATATAAACCTATACTCAAGTGTATACAAAAAAGGCATAGCTTTAAGGTTAGAGGAGAAAATGTTTTAAGGAAATGCCATATGTGGGGCACGATTTTACCCAGAGGGTGGTGAGTGCCTGGAATGCACTGTCAGGGGGTAGTGGTTGAAGCAGATGGATTAGTAGCATTTAAAAGTATTTTTGTGTAGGCATATCTATGCAGGGAATGGAGGCATATGGGCTATGTGCGGGTAGATAAGTGATGGTCTTGGTGTCATGCTTGGTATAGACATTGTGGGCAGTTCCCGGTTTCCAAACACTTTAATTCCCTATCCCATTCCCACACTGACCTTTTCAGTCTTGGGCCTCCTCTGTTGTCCGAGTGAGGCCAAACGCAAATTGGAGGAACAGTGTCTCATAATTTGCTTCGGCAGCTTACAACAGTGGCATGAATATTGATTTCTGTAATTTCAACTAACCCTTATTCTCTCTCTCCATCCCACCCCCACACAAATCGTACCAGCTTCAAAGGCATCTTGTTGATTCATTGTAAGTCATTTTCACCTGGCAATGGCTTGTTTCCTTTACCATCGTTCCTTTTTTGCATATCTTTCATTCATTTGTTATATTTCTCTGTACATCACCACCTATATCTCCCGTTTCCCTCTCCCCTGACAGTCTGAAGAAGGTTTCTTGAAATGTCACCTATTCCTTTTCTCCAGAGATGCTGCCTGACCCGCTGTGTTACTCCAGCCTTTTGTGTCAATCTTAGGCCTGTTCTGGTGCTGTACTGTTCTATTGTCTATGTTCTAAGATCTAAATCACAAATAAATTCTGTAAGACAGTGAAAAAAAATGATGTAAAAAAATACAAGACAATAATGCAAAACAGAATTAGAACTGAAATGTATCCATGGTGGTACAAGAGAGGATTCATTATGTTTTGTTGCAGAGGTAGGATTCGGGTTGTGCGGGTTGGTCTAAGAACCTAATAGTTGTAGGAGACTAGCTGACCCGATACCTGAACCTGGAGGTCACAAGGTAATAAGGGATAGGAGCAGAATTAGACCATTCAGCCCATCAAGTCTACTCCGCCATTCAATCATGGCTGATCTATCGCTCCCTCCTAACCCCATTCTCCTGCCTTCTCCTCATAACCCCTGACACCCATACTAATCAAGAATAGTAAGATTAAATGCGAACTTACCAGTTTGAAGTTTGATCCTTATTTTATGAGGAGTTACGATGCGGGATTTCGTGAAGACCCCGCCAGCGCGCATGCGCGACATTCTTCAAAGCAGCTGTGTGAAATCACAGATAGTAGAGTTGACAGAAGACAGTAAGATAAGAGAACTAACATACCAGTTGACCTTATAATAGAGGGTTGGGAGCGGAGGGCACAAAATCCCTCATCGTAACTCCTCATAAAATAAGGATCAAACTGTTGATTTTACTGGTCTAATGTTCATTTGTCGTTTAAGTTATGACATCGGATGGAAGTTGCAAACCAATTCTCGTTGCACTTATGTGTAATGACAATAAAATATATTATTATTATTATTATTATTATTATTATTATTATTATGCCTGTGTAGGCCAGTCGGCTACTATCAGTATCCCTGATGCGGAATCTAATTGTATTTTCCGTAATACCCGACTGATGAGGCAGAAAGGGGGAAATGCATAGAAGTAATAAATTTCCCCAATGTAGCGAGAAAGCGTCCATTGCTACTGCCCCAGGGTCTGGTTCCCATGCGACGTATGTTGGTATCTGATGGTTCAGTCTGGACGCAAAAAGGTCGCTATCTGGTGTTCCATACTGAGCTATAATGTCAGTAAATACCTGGTGGTTCAACATCCATTCGATGTTGTCATTGAATATCCGTGACCTGGTATCCGTCACTGTAATTTAGCTTACCCGGAAGGTATGTAGCTGAAATCCAAATGTTTCTTTCAATGCACCAGTGCCAAATTGTGTTTGCCAATTCATCACAAGATATCGATTTGATACCACCCATATGATTTAAATATGCCACCACTGTGGTGTTGTCTATTTGTAGACGAACATGCAGGTGATGCATGTTTGTACAGTAGGCCTGTAGCCCGTGAAACGCTCCCAGCATTTCTAAATAGTTTATACCTCATGACTGAAGTAATGTAGATTCATGCAAGTCCCATCTACCGCCACAAATGGAGGTGGGGTTGGTAACTCCCCAACCGTGAGTGCTGGCGTCAGTTTGTAACACGACTGAAGGATTTGTAACTGCGATGGGAATAAAGCAATGTCGAATGTTGCTAATCCAACATCGCAGCTCGTTTTTTGCTTTGGCCGGTAGCTGCATAGGCCTGTCAAAATGCCCAGCATGACTTTAATGCTGAGATTTTTGCTCTTTGTGAATTTTGATAATGTAATGGTCCATAATGTGCAGCTGGAAATGTAGCCACAAGTTTCCCGATTACCCTGGCAGCATGTCAAATGGTCGGTTTGCTGGCGCAAGCAAGGCTATTACATGCCTCTATTAAATCTGCCGTTTTGTTCTTTGTTAAAGTGATAGTCATGTGAATTGTGTTAATTGTGAACCCCAGATAGTCCATTACGACAGAGGGTGTTAACTTGGATTTGTGTGGATGGATGACGAACCCCAGCTCTTGAAGTAGTAACTTGGTGGCTGTCAGAGCTAATTTAGTCAATTCCAAGGTTTTTTCCACAATTAAGATGTCATCAAGATAAGCCATGAGTATGTGGTTTTGTTTTCGTAAAGATGCCAATGCCGGTTTCAATATTTTGGTAAATAACCTGGGAGCTGTTGTTAGTCCATTAGGCAGTGCTCTATACTGCCACGGCTGCCCCATCCAGACAAACTTCAAATATCTGCTGTGATCTTTATGTATGGGTACTGAATAGTATGCATCTTTTAAGTCAATGCAGGCCATGTAGTACCCTCTGGAAATCAATTGTTTGGCAGTTTCAAATGTTTCTATATTGAAGTGGGTATATTGCACAAAAGTATTTAGTTGGGTTAAGTCAATAATAATACGACATCCACCACCTTTTTTGGTTTTGGTAAAAATGTTTGATACAAACTCAAGAGGTTCATGTTTAGTTTTCTCTATTACTCCCTTAGCATATAATCTAAATAGCTCTGCATGCCCTTCCACTTTCTCTTTTTGAAAAAGTATACATTTCCGGCTAGGTACATGTTAGAAACATAGAAACATAGAAATTAGGTGCAGGAGCAGGCCATTCGGCCCTTCGAGCCTGCACCGCCATTCAATATGATCATGGCTGATCATCCAACTCAGTATCCTGTATCTGCCTTCTCTCCATATCCCCTGATCCCTTCAGCCACAAGGGCCACATCCAACTCCCTCTTAAATATGGCCAATGAACTGGCCTCAACTACCTTCTGTGGCAGAGAATTCGACAGATTCACCACTCTCTGTGTGAAAACGATTTTCTCATCTCGGTCCTAAAAGACTTCCCCCTTATCCTTAAACTGTGACCCCTTGTCCTGGAATTCCCCAACATCGGGAACAATCTTCCTGCATCTAGCCTGTCCAACCCCTTAAGAATTTTGTAAGTCTCTATGAGATCATCCCTCAATCTTCTAAATTCCAGCGAATACAAGCCGAGTCTATCGAGTCTTTCTTCATAAGGAAGTCCTGCCATCCCAGGAATCAGTCTGGCGAACCTTCTCTGTACTCCCTCTATGGCAAGAATGTCTTTCCTCAGATTAGGAGACCAAAATTGGTGTTGAACTGGTGGGATGAGTTTGTTAATGACTTCAATGTTATATCCCTGAATACTGTGTAATATAAAGAGGTCAGAAGTTATGGAGCTCCATGCATCCCCAAACAGGCACAACCTAGCTCCCACTTGTGAAGTTATACATGCAGTATTCCCAAGGGAACCAGACCCCCTTATCTCCATGGTTACCGGTGGTGTTTGGTCTTTCGTCCTTGGTTCTTGGTAGGCGGAGGCGCTGTGGTGTGGGGTTGATGCATCTTCCATGCAGGTCGCTCTGGACCATGGCCTAAAAAAGACCTTTGTGGATCGTGCGACCTTTGGGTTTGCACCCGTCATCCAGTCTGGGTGGAAGTGGGGCCTGTGGGGTGTTGCGTAGGGATGCTGCCGCCGGTATGCTGTTGGCCTGTTGGTGGAAGGTGGCTTTATCATGCCCACTGCTTTGGCTTCCTCATCCAGGTCCTTGACCTGTTTAGGCAGGTTATCCCCTCACAGGAAGTTTGGCGACGGCGTAGCGCTGGCTTTGCACAACCCCGCAAATTTGGGGTTGAGCGTGGGACGGATCGTGCTCTTCCTGAAACATTTGATTTCATATTGTGCGTTGCAGAACAGGGCTAACGCGTCCTGTTGCTCCTCCGTCAAGTCTGTGCCATCAATGGACCTGGCAAATGCAGTGATTCCTCCGGTTAGCAGTTTTAGAATTTTCTGCATTCTTAATTCTTGTGCCCTGATGCCAGGGCTTATGTTCCCCCAAATGGGGGTGTTGATAGTAGGCACATTCAGTGACTCGCAGTTCTCTGGGGCCAAATATTTGGCTGTAGTCTCGGTTATTACCTGCTCCTGTAGCTGGTGCGTAGTCAAGTAATTAATACTTGCTGCTAACCGCAGCTGAAGTGGCTGTCCTTTCTGGGATGGCTGTGCAAATTTGGACACCATCCACAGAAGTTCTTCTTCTTGCATCCCAAGCAACTTTGGGTCTTCTGTCAACCCCTATCGGCGAACGGCAGGTCGTCGTCCCCGGACTCAGCTGAGTGAACGGGGCTGTGACAGCCAGTCCGTGGTAGTCTTCTGGACTGTCGCAGTGGAAAGTCAGTGCCTGCCGTATCAAGGCTACGCGACTTCCGCGCGGATCTGCCGCCAGTCCACGGTATTCCGGACTGAAGAGGTGGTGAGTCGGTGCCTGCCGTATCAACGGGGCTACACGGCTTCCGTGCGGATCTGCCGCCAGTCCGTGGACTTCCGGACTGTTGCGGTGGAGGGTCGGGGCCTGCCGTATCAACGGGGCTACCGGACTCCCGCACGGTTCTACCACTAGTCCGCAGTCTTCGGGACTATACCGGTGGAGAGTCGGGCCCTGCCGATAGAACAGGGCTACCCAACTTCCACGCTGCCTTCCCGCCTGTCCGCGGTAGTCTTCTGGACTGTAGCGGAACGGGGGCTGCCGTATATTCAACAGCCAGCTCCGGGGAATTTGTCCGCTGAACTTTCTCCGAGGTCCCTCAGCCCTCCGTGGCGTGCCTGGAGGCAACCCTTTTCTTGCTTCGAGCCTTCTCCATACTCGACTCTGGGTGCTCTGTAATAGAAGATTTTGGAAAACAGAGAACGCCAAACCAACTCAAGATTAGCAAAACTTACCTGGAGGGTCTTTTTAAAGTTGCCGGTAGAGCTCCTCCCAGCCTGTCGGTTGCAATGCGAGGGACGATATGTCGCGCATGCGTGCTGGCGGGGTCTTCACGAAGTAACTCACATGACTCTGAAGTAAAATCTATCTCTCTCTCTGCCTTAAAACTATCCATTGACTTGGCCTCCGCAGCTTTCTGTGGCAAAGAATACCACAGGTTCACCACCCTGACAAAAGAAACTCCTCCTCACCTCCTTCCTAAAGGAACGTCGTTTAGCGGTGTGGGACTTCAGGCTCTGTACCTGCCCAATGTTTGCAGTGGTTTGAGTGCTTGGCTCTCTGACCTATGTGTTATCCCAAACTCACTGAGTCTTAAAGGCCTGATCCATCAGCATGCGACTCCAGAACAAGGGATCACAGTTTAAGGATAAGGGGGAATACCTTTAGGACCAAGATGAGGAAAACATTTTTCACACAGAGAGTGGTGAGTCTCTGGAATTCTCTGCCGCAGAAGGTAGTTGAGGTTAGTTCATTGGATATATTTAAGAGGAGGTTAGATGTGGCCCTTGTGGCTAAAGGGACCAGGAGGTATGGAGAGAAGGCAGGTACAGGATACTGGGTCGGATGATCAGGCATGATCATATTGAATGGCGGTGCAGGCTCGAAGGGCCGAATGGCCTACTCCTGCACCTATTTTCTATGTTTCTATGACTCCATGCGGTGAGTGTGACCAAACTGGAAGCGGGGGCCGTGCGGAGGTCGGGTGATCCCCGTACAGGGCCGATCCCACCAGCATGCACCTGCATGCGGTGAGCGCAACCAAACTGGTGAGCGCGAAGTTAGAGCAAAGTTGGAGCCAAGCCTGTGGTAAGTTCGCAAGGACAGAGAGGGACACACAGAGAGGAACACGGAGGCACACAGAGAGGGTCATGGAGGCACACAGAGAGAGGGCCACAGAGGCACATATAGAGAGGGTCATGGAGGCACAGAGAGGGACTCAATTTTTTGAAGGTTGCCGCACAAGTGGTTAGATTGTAAATTGGGATAGCACTTAACAAATAGTGACCATAACTCTTTTTTTTTGTAATATATATTTTTATTAGAAGTAATTACATATTAAGAAGAAATAATATAAGATCAAAGAAAAAGAAAATGTTATCATCACATACATTCTTAATATTTTTAAAATTTACAGTCAATCTTATTTATACTTTTATATTTTTTTATTTTATAACAGTAGGAAATAGAGATAGGTAATAAAGAGAAAAAGAAATAAAAAAGAGATAAATTAAATGAGTGGAGTATTAAACAAGATATTCTTCATTGGAGATATATTCGTGGTCTATTGTATATAATTCTTCATCTATTCCTTCCTTCAGGCTTCAGTCATGGCCTCGAACCGGACCATCTTAACCCTTTAAATATTGAATAAATGGAGACCATATTCCTCTGAATTGATCTAACCTGTCCATCAGGACAAGTCTTAATCGTTCCAGGTGAATTGTCTCCGACATTTCTGTAATCCACATTTTAATTGTAGGGGATATGGGACCTTTCCAAAATCTTAGTATTAATTTTTTACCAATTATTAAACTATAACCAATAAAAATTATTTGTTGTGTTGTTAATATCTGATTCTAATATTCCCAATATGATTAATTTTGAGTCTGGAATTAAATTTGCATTAACTACAATTGAGATTATCTTAAAAATTTCTGTCCAAAAATTAGTAATTTTTATACAATTTGTGAATGAATGCGTTAAATTAGCTTCTAATTGTTGACATTTGTCACATATAGCGGAAACATTTGAGAAAATTCTATTTAATTTGGATTTTGAGAAATGTAATCTATGTATAACTTTAAATTGTATCAAGGAGTGTCTGGCATTTAATGAACAGTGGTGTATATGTTGTAAACTTTCATTACATACTTCTCTACTAATTACTTGACCTAATTCGTTTTCCCATGCTTGTCTATATTTTTCCGTATTTGGTAAATCATTTTCCAGTAAGATATTATAGATATATGATATTAATTTTTCTGTATTCGGATGTTTATTTAGACATTCATCTAAAATTTCTGTCTTTCTATTCCTAAAATCTAGTGTATTTGATTTAACATAATCTATAATTTGTAGATATCTAAAATATTCTTTGGAGTGTAATCCATAATTTTGTTGTAATTCCTGAAATGAGAGAAATAAACTTTCCATGTAGAGATCACCAATCTTATTTATTCCATAGTTCTTCCATTTAAAAAAACCTTTATCCATCAATGAAGGTTTAAAAGAAATATTGTTTACAATTGGAAGAGCTAGTGGAATAATATATTTATATTTTTATTTTTTTACAAATATATATTTTTATATTTTTTATATTAATTGCCCAATAATAAAACATAAAATTAGGCAATGCAAAACCTCCATTCATTTTTGATTTACATAAATGCTTTTTAATTATTCTATGGTTCTCATAATCCCAAATAAAATTGGTAACCATAGAGTCCACTTTCTTAAAATTTTTTTTAGGAAGATATATCGGCATCATTTGAAACAAGTATAATAATTGTGGAAGATAAATCATTTTTATCGCATTAATCTTACCTAGCATTGAAATAGGTAATGTTTTCCAATATTGAATTTTCTTAAGTAATTTATTCAATAAGGGTGGGAAATTAGATTTAAATAAAGAATCATATCTTTTTGTTACATAAATTCCAAGATATTTAATTTTTTCATTTGCAATCTTAACAGGGTATTGTTGTAATATATGTAAGTTATTTCCCATTATTGGCATAAGTTCACTTTTATTCCAATTAATTCTATATCCTGAAAACGATCCAAATTAAGTTATTAAATCTAACAAGTTAGGAATACTAATTTCCGGTTTTGTGATATAAAGTAATACATCATCTGCGTATAAAGAGATTTTATTTTCAGTTTCTTTAGTGTCATGCCCATATATTTCAGGATGCAATCTCACAGATTTTGCTAGTGGTTCTATTGCAAGTGTAAACAGTAGTGGAGATAAAGGGCAACCTTGTCTGCAGCCTCGGAATAAGTTAAATTTAGTTGTTAACACTTGGTTTATTAATATTCTAGCTGTTGGTTGGTATATAGTAATTTAACCCATGTTATAAACTTCTCCCCCAACTGAAAAAATTCCATAACCGAAAATAAATAAGACCATTCAATCTGATCAAAAGCTTTCTCTGCATCCAGTGAAATAATTGATAAATCCTTATAATGTTTCTTTTCGAATATATAATATTAAATAATCTTCTCAGGTTGTTTGAGGAATATCGTTTTGGTATAAATCCTGTTTGATCTAAGTGAATTAGTTTATTAATCACTGTGTTTAGTCTTTTTGCTAATATTTTTGTTAATATTTTTTGATCAGTATTTAAAAGAGATAGAGCTCTATATGACCCCGGATCATCAAGATTTTTATCTAATTTAGGTATAAGGTTGGAGCGAAGTTGGAGCCAAGTCTGTGGTAAGTTCGCAAGGACAGAGAGGGACACACAGAGAGGGACACGGAGGCACACTGAGAGGGTCATGGAGGCACACAGAGAGTGGGCCACAGAGGCACATATAGAGAGGGTCACGGAAGCACAGAGAGGGACTCAATTTTTTGAAGGTTGCCGCACAAGTGGTTAGATTGTAAATTGGGATAGCACTTAACAAATAGTGACCATAACTCTGTGTGGGTTTCAAGGTGGTCATGGAAAGGGATAAGGGTAGAACAGAAATTAATATCCAGAATTGGGGGAAGGTCAATTTCAACATCATTGGACTAGACCTTGCAGAAGAAGACTGGAAGCACGCACTTGTAGGTAGGTCTACATCAGACAAGTAGGATTCTGAGGAAAGACATTTTCATCCAGAGCACAGATGAATCTGGAATGTACTGCCCGAGTGTGTGGTGGCGACAAGTTAATGACAACTATAGAGGATGAGCTCCTGAATCTCAAAGCACAGTAGGCTATGGACGAGGTACTGGTAAGCAGGATTTAGTTAGATTTAACTCAGTATAGATTAGTATAGATCCTCAGGGCCGGATTTACGTATAAGCTTAACAAGCTTAAGCTTAGGGCCTCGAGATCCAGGGGGGCCTCGGCAGACCAGATTTACCACAAGGCTTCATAGGCTGAAGCCTAGGGCCTTGAGATCTAGGGGGCCTCCGGCCAAGGCAGGACACCTGCCGTTTAACTCTGGGCGGGCTCCCCTCTCTATCTCTCTCTCTTCCTCACTTTCCGTCTCCGCCCGCCATCCGTATCTGTGTCCGGGCCGCCGGGTCTCCACTCTCCGCTCGCTCCTCATCCACTGGCACGGCAGGCCGCCTTACACATGCGCACTGCTACGGCCAGCACATCCTCCCCCTGCACAACCATGGCCAGCACATCATCAATCGCCCTGCACATGCGCACTGCCACAGCAATTGCTCGGCGCTGGGCACTTTCTCCCTCACTTTGAATTGTGGGAGATCTGGCCGCCATTGCTGTCCGGTCGCCGCCTCACCGCGACCGCTGAAAACCAACGTAGAATCAATCCCTGACCCGGAATCTGGAGTAACTCCCTGGAGTATCTCTTGCTTTTGGTTTCCTGGTCCTCCATTAATATTCTAAATGGAATTTAAACTGGGGGTGGTGGATGGCTGAACAATAACACCCTATTGCATTTTATCTGTTTATTTATTGTGTATATATATGGTCTATGGTATATAAACACACTGAACTTTTATCTCCTGTTCTGTATTATGTTTACATATCTGTGTGCTGCAGCAAGCAAGAATCTCATTGTCCTATCTGGGACACATGACAATAAAACTCTCTTGACTCTTGACTTGGACTTAAGCAAAAAAGGGTTCTTGGGGAAAAAAGAGGTACCTTAAATTTAGTTGCGTCTGGTTGGGTAACTATAGTAGGGTGAAGACTATTCCATGCTTTAATTGTGCGGGGGAACTCCATGGAGCAGCCAGCAACTCTGGATAGAAGAAATTAGGTGACGTTTCGGGTAGAGACCCTTCTTTAGACTCCCTCTGGTTTTAGTGTTTTCAATTTAATTTCAAGATACAGCATAAAAACAGGCCCTTCGGCCCACCGAGTCCACGCCGACCACCGATCACCCGTACACTAGGTCTATCCCACACATCAGCGACGTAAGTCAAGAGTGTTTTATTCTCTAACGTCCCAGTTAGAACAATGACATCCTTACTTGCAGCAGCACAACAGAATATGTAAACATAGTACTCTGTAAACAATGTTATAAACGAGAAAACAAAAACAGTGTGTATTTACATATGAATATATAACTATATATATATACTGTGTGTGTGTGTGTGTGTGTGTGAGATTGTGGTATATATCATGTCTTGATTGGTGAATATGTTTAGTTGGTGACTTTATTTGAAGCAGAAATAATATGTGAATGCTTCATTGAGCATAATTCCGACTGGTAACTACGCACTTCGTCCGAGCACATTATCGCACGCGTCTTGCAAGCCATCTTAAATGACCACCTAAACTGTTATTTGGCAACTTAAAAAGCTGCCAAGGTTGCCCAGCTGACAACAGAGAAAAATAATTAAGTGAGAGCCTTGAATACTTTTTCTTGCCCTCCATTTCAGAATAATAGTGTTTTAAGCCAATAACTCGACACTAGCACTGGCAATAAATAAATAAATAAATAAATAAAATGTACAGCTTTCCAGCCCCTTATCTCATTGGCCACGCTCGGCTGCAAATCGGTGTCAATCTGGTGGACCATCTTCCTCTATTCGTGGGGGTGGGGGATTGGGAGGGGCCTAACAAGTGGAGCAGCTTAGGGCCTCTCTTCATCTAAATCCAGCCCTGTAGATCCTCCTACAAAATGCTGGAGCAACTCAGAGCGACAGGCAGCATCTATGGAGAGAAGGAATGGGTGACGTTTCGGGTCGAGACCCTTCTTCAGACTGAAAGTCACGGGAAAGGGAAACGAGGGATATGGACAATGATGTAGAGAGTTATAGAACAAATGAATGAAAGATACGCAACAAACAAAGATATGAAAGATTTTTCTAACGTCAGGTAACCCTTGCATTCCATCTCTGTCCATCCCTCCCCCACAGAAGTCACACCAGCATTTCATTCTCACCTAGCTACAGCTAACAATGACCTGTTTCCTTTAACATTGTTACTTTTTTCCATATCTTTTATTCATTTGTTCTAGATCTCTACATCATTGGCTATTTATCTCAATTCCCTTTCCTGTGATCCCGAAACGTCATCCATTCCTTGTCTCCAGAGATGCTGCCTGTCCCATTGAGTTACTCCAGCATTTTGTGTCTATCTTTGGTTTAAACCAGCATCTGCTGTTCCTTCTACACATTTAGTATAGACAAACATGGACATGATGAACCAAAGGTCATGTGACTGTACTGTATAACTCACTGACTATTATAGACATTTCCTTCATTCTCTTCACCCATTCCCCCTTCTCCAAGTTTAAAACACCTTCGATTTCCAACTTGTTACAGTTCTGGTGAAACGCCATTGACCTGAAACATTAACTCTCCACAGATGCTGAGCATTTGCAGTATTTGTTTTCTTTATTTCAGTTTCCTATCGCCCGATGTAGTTCTACATTTGATGTTGTGTGTGGCTTGCTGTGCCCATAATAGCTGTCTATATTCAACTGTGGCAATCTCTCAAATGCAATTTATTGCCTCTTTGAAAAGTTGCTCGAAAGTGCTGGCTGGAAGCAGGATTTTTCTCTCCCAATCTCTCTTTTCTGCTGCCTTCTCTTCCTGGAGCTTTGATACAGGCTGCATTATTAACAGAGCTCCTATCTACTTCAGTCATTGTTTGAAGGGGTTTTGTTGAATTACCATAGAATCAAAAGCCAGTGCAGAAGTGATTCAGTGTTACAAGTTTGAAGATGAAAATTGATGATCTGGATGCCAGCATTTCTCATCTCAACTGAATCGCATCTTGAAAGTTGGAGAGATTTCAAAACCAAGAGATTATTCAGGGGGTTTGAAGTTGTTGCCTTTGTGGTCCTCACCACAGTATGGATAGTCAGTTTTGATTTTATCACTTTCAGATGGCGATTTTATTGAAGTATCACTTTTAAAAGGACATTCGCTTTGAAATAAAATAATTTACATTTTTAATCAGGCAAAAAACAGAAATGTATGTCATTCTCACTGTGACATTGTGTGTGAAGGATTGGATGGCATCTTTTGAATTAATTTATGTTGATGCAGATTTATTAATCATTCTTTGAAATATATTGGTTCTTAACCATTGATATATGGGTTCTTAAGGTTGTGATCAAAATAACTCGAGAACATCTATCTGGTGGGATGTTAGTTTTCCCAGAAGCCAAAGGTGAATTTACCCTGTGGACAATATCATCTGACACAGTTAGAAACATAGAAACATAGAAATTAGGTGCAGGAGCAGGCCATTCGGCCCTTCGAACCTGCACCGCCATTCAATATGATCATGGCTGATCATCCAACTCAATATCCTGTACCTGCCTTCTCTCCATACCCTCTGATCCCTTCAGCCACAAGGGCCACATCCAACTCCCTCTTAAATATGGCCAATGAACTGGTCTCAACTTCCTTCTGTGGCAGAGAATTCCACAGATTCACCTTGTCCTGGACTTCCCCAACATCGGGAACAATCTTCCTGCATCTAGCCTGTCCAACCCCTTAAGAATTTTGTAAGTCGCTATGCGATCACCCCTCAATCTTCTAAATTGCCAGCGAGTTGCTGCCATATTTTTTAGTTTAGTTTAGTTTACAGATACAGTGTGGAATCAGGCCCTTCGGCCCACCGAGTCTGTTACCGACCAGCGATCCCCCGCACATTGACACTACCCTGAACGCACTAGGGACAATTTTACGCTTATACCAAGCCTATTAAACTAGATATCTGTACGTCTTTGGAGTGTTGGAGGAAACCAAAGATCTCGGAGAATACCCACGCACGTCACGGGGAAAACAAACAAACACCGTACAGACAGCACTCGTAGTCAGGATCGAACCCGGGTCTCTGGCGCTGTAAGGCAATAGCTCTACCGCCACGCCACCGTGCTACCATATCTACAAGAGGCAGCTTTGTCCAGCTCCACTATAAGGTTCATCTGGAGGGCCTGCGGAAGACCACAGGAGGACAGGTCAGGAGAGGGCTCAATATCAGAACGAGTGCTGGAGAGTGGGGGTAAGGTGGGCAGGGGAGCTAATGAAAGCAAGGGGGAGTAGTAGAGTGAGGAGGGAAATACAAGAGGATAGAGTGAATGGGGAAGTGTGGTGGGGAAATATTGAGGAAGCTGGGACGGAGATGGGAGCTGGAGATGTGGAATGGAAACTGATAGAAGGAGGAAGGGAGACAAGGGGGGGAAAACAAGTTAAGGAAAGGGTGCTCTATGAAAGGAAGGGGATTAGTTTTGCAGGCATGAGGAAGAGGGTGTGGACATGAACATGCTGCTAATGCCCATGTGTGTTTGTTATGTCTACCTGTGTGTATTTATTGTGTCTATTATGTGTGCTTGTTGTGCATGGGTGCTGTGTGTTATGCATGTGGTTGCATGTTTTATGTGTTTGTTTTGTATGTGCTTTGTGCATGTGTGTGGGAATGTGTGTGGGGGTGTGTTATATGTGTTATATGTGCATTGTATTTGGCATGTTTGTGTATTCGACAAATTGTGTGTGCATGTCTATGAATTTGTATATGTGACTGTGTGTGTGTGTATGTGTGCACACATGTCTATGAGTTTGTATATGTGACTGTGTGTATGTCTAAGAGTTTGTATATGTGTGAGTCTGTGTATGTGTGTGTGTGTATGTCTATAGTTTGTATATGCGTGAGTGTGTGTGCATGTGTGCGTGTGCATGTCTGTGAGTTTGTATATGTGTGAATGCGTGTGTGCATGACTGTGAGTTTGTATGTGCGTGACTGTGTGTGTGTATGCGTGCGTGCATGTACATCTATAAGTTTGTATACATGTGACTGTGTGTGTATGTGCGTGTGTGCATGTCTATAAGTTTGTATGTGTGATTGTGTGTGTATGTGCAAGTATGTTCAGAATGTCTCTGTCTGCAGAATCATTGCACTGAAGATAGACACAAAATGCTGGAGTAACTCAGCGGGACAGGCAGCTTCTCTGAAGAGAAGGAATAGATGACGTTTTGAGTCGAGACCCTTCCATTGCAGTAGTTTATTTCACTGGACCAGGTTATTTTTAATAGTCCTGGACATTCTCATCCATTAACCTGGCAAAATACAACTTCTGCAGGTTTTCGTTCAGAAATAAACAACATCCATTGCTATTGGTTTTGATTATTTGCAACATTTGAAGTGCTGGCTGTAGTTAAAATGTTAATGTTAATGTGCAGGATCTCCACCTGAAAGGTCAACAATTCCTTTCCTCCACAAATAATATTTGATGCGTTGAATTCCTTCAGCAAATTGTTAGTTCCTCCAAATTCCACCATCTGCAGTCTCTTGTGTCTCCGTTAAAATGCCAATCTATCGTTTGACTAATTCTGTCTAACACTGGATTAATCGGTTTGGTTAACAACCAATAATATACAGCTTTGGTTTTGCCTTCCCAGAGTTTACCTGGTTTCCTGGGATCTGTAATTGAATTGGGTGCTACATTCTGGATGAAAATGGTTCGCAAATTAGACATTGAAACAGGGACACCAATCCGTCATATAAATCCAGAATGTCCATGACATTTTCCAATAAGCATGGAGCCAGGGCATGCCTTAGGAGGTGCAGGGCCCGATTGGGAATTTTTTTCGGAGGATATAAATAATAATAATTATAAATGAGTCACGTGTCGTGAGTAACATGACAATTCGGGGGAGAGTTCCTTTCACAGCGTGTTTGGAGTCTAGCCAGGGGTAACGTTGCGAGGAGGGAAGGAGCGTTGAGAAGGAGAGGGTCGGGGTTCATGCCAGTAACCCACTCACTCACCGCTGCCGCTGCGCGCCGGGCATGGAGCCACTGCATTGTGGCCAGGGAGGGAAGCAGCTCGGGTAGCTACGAGCGGCCTCCATCACCGGACAGTGGAACCGACTGCCATCTCAGCTCCTTCTGCCGGCCCGCTCACCTCTGGCCGTGCTCTCCGTCTGAACAGTGAGGGGACCAGCTCAAGAGCAAAGATCACAGAGCGGAGCAGGTCAGCGGGTGATGGATAACATCACAGCGGGCGGTGGAGCTTACTCTCATGTCAGCGCGATCAAGGGATCAATTAAGGTTACTCGCATTGACATATGGAGTAAGCTCCACAACACGCTGTCCTGTTATCCATCGCCAGCTGACCCGTTCTTGAGCTGGATGATCCCCGGCCGATCCCCTCCTTCCCTCCCCGCAACTTTACCCATGGACAGATTACCCACACGCTGTGAAAGGAACTCTTCCCCCCCCTGCAGCGCTGTCCTTTTACAGCCACTTCCTACTCTACAGCCACTTCCCATCAGCTGCTAGCAATGACTTGGCTAGATCGTTCTTGAAGTTGCTGTACTGAGGGATAACGTAGTCTGTCTTTCTTGGCTAACAACCTATCCTTTGGCCTCCAAGATGCAGGTACATTTTCTAGCAATGTATAAGTCGAAAACTGTTTTTTATTTCAAAATGGAAATTTGAAGATAGGAACAGAGATGCTACACAGAGATTTTAAGCTCTTGGGTGAAGTCGCACAGTGGGACAGGGCTTGAGGCAGCATCTATGGAGCGAAGGAAATAGCTGGGTCTGAAGAAGGGTTTCGACCCGAAACATTGCATATTTCCTTCGCTCCATAGATGCTGCCTCACCCGCTAAGTTTCTCCATCATTTTTGTCTACCGCAAAACGTCAATGATTCCGGGAATGCCGAGAGAGCTAGAGAGAGAGGTGGGGAACGGGAGAGAGAGCGCGAGCGAGAGAGAGAGGGAGGGAGAGAGCGAAAGACGGAGAGACACAACGTGGGTCGGTAGGTAAATTGAATGATAACCTGCACACCAAGAACTTCACCAAAAAGAAGTTCGTACTCATGATGGTGAGTTTTAAGAAATTCTCAATGTGTCATCAATGCATCAATCTACATTCCAGAGTAAAATGTAATTATGTTTTGAAGAAGTGTTAATGACGCCGCGTGAATTGTATTCAAAGGAACGCAGCGTCATTAATACCTCGTCTAAAACACAATTACACATTTACTGAGGAATGTGGATCGATGCATTGATGACGCATTGGATAACTACTTGTTAACTACTGGCTGTTAACACTACAGTGGTTAACACATCGTTTGTGTCTGATGACCGTAGGTACAGCGCTTGTATTCCATGTAAAGAAATCCGTATGGCGAATGTTTTTTTTTTAAATCTTTATTTGACAAAGCGAGTTTGTATTTCCATATGAAATACGGAAAATTAACGCGGGGCCCCCCTTGGGCGTGGTGCCCAATTTGGAAAAATCGGTCCAATCGGCCTAGGACCGGCCCTGCATGGAGCCAGATTAACGGTGTGCTCACCTCAATGAGGACACTTTTCTGTGTATATTTGGTAGCTTTTGTTGCCATGTAGCTTCACTTTGAGCCCAACTCATTGTGAGTCTCTATCTTAAAAGTCACTTAAGGTCATAGAGTCATTGAGCCTTACAGCGTGGAAGCAGGCCCTTTGGCCCAATTTGCCCATACCGGCCAACATGTCCCATCTACACTAGACCCACCTGCCTGCATTTGGCCCATATCCTTCAAAATCTGTCCTATCTATGTACCTCTCTAAATGTTTCTTAAAGGTTTCGATATTACCTGCCTCCACTAGCTCATCTGGCAGCTCGTTCCATACACCCACCACCCTTTTTGTAAAAGGTTACCCCTCAGGTTCTAATTAAATCATTAGGGGAGTGTCGGAGATCAGTATGGAGCTGACTCTATACATGAGTATGTGCCTGAATCCCATGCTTTAATGCATGATGTACAAGAGTCGCATTAGGAAGTGCTGCCTGCTTTTGCCTCTAAATTTGCTGTTCCCTCAGGGACGGGCAAAGCCACTACAAGAGGAGTTGGCCAGCGGCATCAGCTACCTAACATCACACCAGCTGAAAGGAATGGCAAGCATGGGGCTGAAGATGTGGTCATGACAAGGTCTGCAAAATGGAACCGCTGAAGTTTCAACAAGCAGGTAGACCGGGTTCAGAGACGCTGGCAGGTAAGGTCCCTTTATTAACCTCCGTAAAACTCTGAAATGGAGCAGTCTGTTGGCCCAGGTTTGAATTTACTGGCAGAATGGGCTGTCTAGTATCTTTTCACTGTCTTTTGAGTAGACAGATTGATACCAGAGACATTGGCAGGGTGCCTTGCATACTAACTATGTAATTTCCAAGTTGGAACAGCTTGGTTACCCTGGTTCAGGGTAGACCATCCTGGAACTGGCTGGCCATATGGGTCATATTGACCAGGGAAACACTGCCTCAACATCTGTGATTGAGATTATCAGGCTTGCTCAGTAGAGGGAAGTAGTTGTAGTCTCCCTTAAAACACATGGTTACAATTCTGCTCAGTTAGTGCAGTTGCCAGTTCATTGAAAACATCATTGCCATTCATCTTGGGATAGGTAGCTACTAAGCAGGAGCTGGTCTGACATATGGTATTTTATCTTGACCTGCAGGGTCATGTTGTGAATCAAAGGGTATATAAAATAATCTATAGGCTCTCTATCCCAGTATTCCTGATTGAGTGGCTGGTCGCAGAGATTGTATTGCACACTCTGGCGACTCATACAGGTTGGTTTCAGTCACAGGATGCAAAGCAATTCCTGTTTTCAGGCTTGCATTAGGCTAATTTCCACTGAGGAAGAACGCTGGGATTTGTTGGTAAACTCTAATAGTCGAGAGTTGACAGGGAATTCGTATATTCCACATCAAGTTGGATACAGTGTTTCAGCTCTAGTCATAAGGTTCTGGTTATATGTTATCAGCGAATTGAATGAATAACTAGATAATGCATCCTCCGTGGCAAGAGAAGCCAAGAAACCTCCGTCCATATGGTCATAGAGGAAACATTGGTTCCAGTGGAATATCAGCGACATCTCACAAATTTAGGGGATGCGTAGTCTGCTCAAGACAAAAAGGGGTATATTTCTGCTATTTCTCAAGATTGTCAGGGAACATGGAGCATGTCAAATTAGGTTAGGATTGGCTAATCTGATCATATGTTGGTTACCAGTTTGAGATGGATGATTGGCTTTCAGCAATTTTAGCTGATTCAGAGAATTGATCTTGAAGATGCACTTTGCCATATCTATACACAAGAGGGGTCACAGATATATTTGGTGTTTGATCCACATAGCCAGTGGTGGAAGCTATGCTGCCTCTACTCAGATCAAAGGACATTGTGCCACAAGGTTTAGATGTTACATGACAAGAAAGATTTGCAGCTGATATGGACACTTAGGGGTTTATCAGAAGATGCCTCTTACAATATTAAGGGATGAGGCAACATTAAATGTATTGTGCCAACTTTGCCTATTCATTCAGGCCATGGTAAGGTGGCTAAAGATGCTCCTATTTACTCGAAGTCATGAGTGATGGCTGGTGCAGTCTTTTTTCTCGGGCAGCAAGCTCTCCACAATTGTAATGGGAAATTTGTGAACAAAATATGTGAGTTAATTTTTAAACGGAAGTAAGAGAGGTTTGTGTTGCTTTCAGTTTGGGCTTAGAGAGCGAATTATGTGATGGTACAATTGACAATGCTTATGCTCTTTTGTCAGTTCTTTATAATTCCATAAAGTGGGAACAATAAATGATTGGCTATTCACCCGCTGTTCTCTAACTTTATGCAAGGGTGTTCTTTATATGACTGCTCTAAAAGCCTACATTCATCGGTAGTGTACAATGTATATCAGTAAATTATTATGCAGATATACATCTACTGTTTCCTAATGGGGGTAGTAGTACTTTAAGTTGATTATGCTTTTAGCAGCTGATTTCTGCATAAAGAACACAGCCTTTACTCAATCGCTGGCTTGGTGTCTGGGTCATAACTGACATTAGGGTAGCTTGTTATGGGAATGATATCATAAGCAAAATGAGCATGATTGCGTACATTTGGAGTTGACAGCATACCCCACCAGAGCGGAGATTGGGCGGTGTTATTATGTGTACAAGTACACTGAGCTTGCCAGTAACCTATGAGACAAAAGATAGTTTCTTCATTGTTATTTTAATAGTCTCTCAAGAGATTGCTGATGGTTCATTAGCAGCCAATAGAATGGATATTTCCCTTTCATCATATAGCAAGAGGCTTACATAGTGCGTGTTTAGAAGTTATAAAATTTGGTTTGAATATGTCTGGATATTTGCAGATAGAATTCTGAATAGTTTTGCATGAGTTATTGTCTGACTCAAAGTCAATTGGGACTATGGTCCGGTTAAGAACAATGGCCATGTATGCAAGTTAGCATCATGGTATTAATAACCCATGTTTTCTACCATTAATGGTTTATCTGTTTATGTGTTTCACACACAGATTGGGGTTACTGCTTGAAACCACAGAGCTTTGAAGTCTTCATGCAGTCACACATTTGATGAGGCAAACTCATTGTTTGGGATGAATGGACAAAGGACAAAAGGACTCAAGATATTTATTGTCATATACACCGATTGGTGTAGTGAAATTTGTTGCCATTGCAGCACACCTATAAAAATAAACACAACATTAAAGAATTTAACATTAAAACATTAAAACATCCCCCTCCACACAACGTTTCCCCACTGTGAGGGAAGGGCAGGCAAAGTTCTAGTCCACTTCCTCCATGTTCACCATGGGCGGCGGCCTATTTGAGGCCTCCGCAGGTCACCGCTACGGTGGGCCCGATATTTCAAGCCCTCTTGTGCCGGAATGATGGAGACTCCTGCGTCGGAAAGAACACTCTTCAATGGCTTTGGAGTTCCGAAACGGCACGCGTGCTACCCGAAACCGCAGCTTCCGAAGTCCACAGGCCGCCCATGGTTGGAGCTCAACACTGGCGATCTCAGCGAAAGATCCCAGGCTCCATGGTGTTCAAACTCAGCGCCGGCGCGGAAACTAGAGCTGGATGCTCCGCAGACCCCACAGCTCCACGATGGCAGTCACAGACCCCACAGTCGGCAGTCACAGCACTCCGGGAGCTCCACACGGCTACCCAGTGTAAGGCATCGCCCGCTCCGCGATGGTACCTCTCAGTGCTGCGCTGCCACTGAAGCTGCAGCTCGAAGCTTTTGGGCATCTCCGGCAGGAAAGTTCGTGACAATCCAGGTGGTAGGCTCGAGGAGGCGGCGAAGATGTGGCTCGGTGGAAGGATGCAGCCTCGCCCAGATAGGGTGGGAAAAAAGTGGTTTCCCCTTCCCCCTTCCCCATTCCCCACATAAAAAAGACTAAAAGGCCACCAAAACAAAACTTTTAGCAAACTAAAAATTTTAAAAAGTGGTGAAAAATGAACAGCTGCAGGCGAGGCTGCTACACTCGATGGCGCCACCACTCGGGTGATGCCAATGATTAGGATGGAGAGCTTTGAAGCGGCGTAGACAGGACTCTTCAAGATGTATGCACCAACACTAAGCCTTTTGGCAGCATTCTTACTATTTGTTGTGGCGATTTTTGACAACTCCTTTCTGTAGTGAAAAGGGGAAATGATGCTGATGTTGAAAATTCCTGCATCAAGACATTCTACTTGTGGACACTTTTCACCAAGTTTCAATTGCAGACGAATATGTGATTGAGAGAAGGTGAAGGCGACTATTCTCAATTTTTGTTGGAAAGTTGGAGAAGTGGAGATTCTAAAGAATGAAGACGATGAAATTGAAATGCCAGAAGACCTAGTTCTATCAGAGTGTATCAAAGTGTATTGATTTCATGTTCAATCCTGCATTTGACAATCCTGCAGAATTATTCTCCGACAATTGTATCTTGGTTCCGCACAACGATACGATGAGAAGCATCAATACTCCATGTACCAGATGCTTTCCTGGAGTCATTAAGTAGTACTTTTCTTTCAATGCTGTCACTGAGGGAACTAATGCTACTCACTTCCCACCAGAATACCTCGATTCACTCGAGATCTCTGGATTACCACCACACAAATTGGAGTTGAAGCTGTGGTGAGATCATGTTCATGAGAAACTTGGAGCCCCCCAAGGCTATGCAATGGAACGAGGATGATTGTGAAAGAGCTACACAATAATCTAATCGTTGCAAGAATCAACAAGATGACACTGTTCTCATTCCTAGGATAACGCTCAATTTGACAGAAGGCAAAGACATTCCCCTTCAACGGAGCCAATTCCCCATTCAGTCAAGTTTTGCTATGACGATCCATAAAGCGCAAGGACAAACAATGGAGAAAGTGTTGATATATCTCGAGAAACCGGTACTTAGCCGAGGGAAGGTGAAGGAAAATGTCAGAGTATTCCTGAAGGATGGAATATAGACCTATAATGTTGTCATTAAGCGCCGAGGACTTCGGAGGTAAATTCTCAGATTTTCTTCAAGTTAAAGTTTCACCACTCGATGTCTCTATATTCAAATTGTGTGTCTTTTTTTCACCAACAGCAAAGAGACATCGTGACGCAGTGAGTAGCAGAACACAACAAGAGACGCAACTTGGGGATGATCAGCCATGATCACATTGAATGGTGGGTGCTGGCTCGAAGGGCCAAATGGCCTACTCCTGCACCTATTGTCTATTGCAACAAGAAAGAACTGAACTGAATAAATCTCATCTGCAACATTTAAATTGTTGTTATATTTTAAGAGTTATTCACATTTTAAGCTTTCATAAAACCCTTTTCAACGCCGTGCCCGTCAGCTGCGCCCTGCGCAGTAATTACCTGCGTGTTTCTACATTACAATGACCATATGGTGCCAGCACAACAACCTGGCTCTCTATTTCAGCAACACCAAAGAACTGATTGTGGACTTTGAAAGAGGAAGGTTAAGGACCTACAATCCTGTTTTCATCAATGTGACGATGGTGGAGAGAGCCAAAAACTTCAAATTCATGGGCATGCATATTTCAGACGATCTTCCCACTGATGCAATCATAAACATCATTGAAGGCCCACACCATCCTGGCCACATATTCTTCTCACCACTACCATCGGGAAGAAGGTGCAGGAGCCTGAGAAGTGTAAACGTCCAGGTTCAGGAACAGCTTCTTCCTTTGAGCCATCAGGCTATTTATTAGCCACTACAACCTCATAAGCTCTGAACTGAGTTGTCATATTATTTATTATGATTATATATTCTGTTGTGTGCTGCAGCAAGTAAGAATTTCATTGTTCTATCTGGGACATATGACAATAAAACACTCTTGACTCTTGACAATGGGCAGGAATGGCTGCGTCGCCGGAGAATACTAAGAATGGATGGAGGAGGGGGATTGAGTGGGGATGGAATGAGTGCGTGGGGAGGGGGGGGAGGGCAAGCAGTGATGTGGGGGGGGGGCGGTGAAGGGAGGAGGGGGGGAGGAGGGGGGATCAGGGGCATCACAACGGGAAACTGTCAGCTGCGCCTCCGCAGTTGGGAGCTAAGGGTAAGCGGTGGAATATTGCGTTGGGGGACCAGGCCTCCCGTGTGACAATGGGACCCAATGGGTCCCATTTTGTCTAGTGTCGCATACAACTGCAACATGACCTCCCAACCTTTATACTCAATGCTCTGACTGATGAAGGCCAATGTGCCAAACGTCTTTCTGACCACCTCATCTAGCTTTGATGCCACTTTCAATGAACTATGTACCTGTACTCCTAGTTCCTCTGCTCTACAACATTCCCCCACAGTTCACTGTGTAGGTTCTGCCCATGTTAGTGCTCCCAAAGCGCAACACCTCATGTTTCTCTGTACTAAATTCCACCTACCGTTCCTCAGCCCACCTGCGCAAATGATCAATGATCCTGCTGCAATTTTTGACAACCATCTTCACTATCTACAATACTGTAGCGGGCACCTAGTGGTTGCTTGGGGCATCACGGACCCTCGCTATTGGCTGGCACGGTCACGTGATTGCGGGGGAGTTTTTGCGAGTTTTTGTCTTCATTCAAGTATAGCCTTCATTATCAAGCTCCACCCTGTTAGAAGGAGCTTCGTATTTTTGGGCTGATCTAAAACGCGGTTGAGTTAGTCGCTTTGTTGTTGTTTATAATGAAGAATTTTACTTAACTTAACTGACTTGTCGCGCCAAAATACCACCCACTTTAGTGTCGTGTGTAAACTTGCTAACCATGCTAAGTACTTTGTCATTCAAATCTTTGACATAGAAGACCAACAGCAATTGGTCCCAGCACTGAACTCTGAGGCACACTGCTAGTCACAGGCCTCCACTCTGAAAAGCAACCTTCCACTATCATCCTCTGCTTCCTTCCATGAAGCGAAATTTCTATCTATTCTCTCTTGAATCTCATGGGATCTAATCTTGGTAGAGCAGCCTACCATGTGGAAACTTGTTGATGCCTTGCTGAAATCCATGTATTCAACGTCTACAGCTCAAACTTAATTGACTTTTTTGGTCTCATCCTCAAAAAAGTCAATCAGATTTGTGAGACATAACCTCCCACGTACAAAAACTATGTTGACTATCCCTTTTACATCTAAGTGCATGTATCCATGAGAATAGTCTCTAATAGCTTTCTGACCACAGGTTGTGTTGTCTACCTGGTGTCCAGGTTTGGGGCATCTCTTCTGAACTGCAGAGAAATTGGGAGTAGATGGGGAACGATCGAGTTGTCGTGGTCCATGTGGGTACCAATGACATAGGTTGAACAAGGAATGAGGTTCTGCTGAGGGAATCAGCTAAGGACTAAATTAAAAAGCAGAACCAAAAAAGATAATAATATCTGGATTACTACTTGAGTCATGAGCATAGGGTCGTTGGGATCAGAGAGTTAAACACGTGGCTCAAAGATTGTTGTTGGAGAAGTGGGTTTTGAATTTGTGATGCATTGGGTAAGTATTAGGAGAGAGGTGTTCGATGGGGCGGAATCCACCTGAACCCTGCTAGGACCAGGGTCCAAACAAAATTGCATAGCAAGGTTTGTAGACAGGGTTTTTAAACTAAATAGTGGGGGTGAGTGGGTGCTTCTATAGTTTAGAAAAGTATTAGATAAAGTTAAAGGAAAGGAGAACCGTCCGTGACAATGAATTTCTCAGATTCATTACCCTCTGGGTAATGAAATTCCTCCTCATCTCCATTCTAAAAGTACATCCTTTTATTCTAAGGCTGTGCCCTCATGGTCCTAGACTCTCCCACTACTGGAAATATCCTCTCCATTTCCACTCTATTTAGGCCTTTCATTATTCAAAAGATTTCATTGAGATCCCTCCTCATCCTTCTAAACTCCAGCAAGTTACACAATCCCAAAGCCATCAACGCTCCACATACAGTAAACCAATCATCCTCGGGGATAATTCTCATAAATCTCCTCTGGACCCTTTCCAATGCAATCTCAGATTTAGGTCCAAAAACTGCTCACAAACTGGTCTGATCGGCAATCTTATTAAACCTCAGCATTGGGTGGAAGATTGAAACCTTCACGTGGTCCACCCTGTTTCGACAAATGCAACCAACCCGGCGTGCACAATCAAATAAGATCAAATAGAACAGGTTGTCCTACAACTGTAGGCTGTGCACGCCACATGCAAGAAGAAGAAGAAACCTCAGCATCACATCCTTGCTTTTATATTCTAGTCTTCTCAAAATGAAAGTTAACATTGCATTCGCCTTCCTCACCACCAACTTAACCTGCAAATTAACCTGTTGGGAACCTTGAACCAGCACTCTCAAGTGCCTTTGCACCTCCAATTTCTGAATCTTCATCCCATTTAGAAAAGGGCCTACACTTTTATTCTTTCTACTAAATTGTATGACAATTCCATTTGCCACTTCTTAGCTCAATTTCCCAACCTGTTCAAGTCCTTCTGCAGACTCCCTGCTTCCTTAAAACTATCTGCCCCTCTATCCTATCTTTGTATTATCTACAAACTTTGCCACAAAGCCATCATCATCCAGATCATTAACACAGCACATGATCCAACAACAACCCCTGTGGAACACCACTACTCCCCAGTCGCCAACTAAGGCCCCTTTATTCCCACTCTTTGCCTTCTGCCAGCCAATCTTCTATTCATGCGAGTAACTTGCCTCTAATACCATGATGTGTAGCAGCCTCACATGCAGCACCTTATCAAAAGCATTTTGAAAATCCAATTAAATGTCATCCACTGACTCTCCTTTGTCTGACCTTCCACAAAGAATTCAAACAGATTTGTCAGGCAAGATCTACCCCTTAACAAAACCATGCTAACTTTTTAATCCTGTTTTATCATGTGATTCCAAGTATCTGGAAACCTCATCCTTAATAATGGAAACTAAAACCCAATAATTTCCTTTCACTGGCCTCACTCCCTGTGGAGTTACATTTATGATTTTCTAGTCCTATGGAACCATTCCTGGCACTAGTCATTCTTGAAAGATCATTACTAATGCCTCCATAATTTCTCTTTCAGAACCCTGGGGCATAATTTGTCTGGTCCAGGGACTTATCCACCTTCAGACCTTTCGGATTCCCAAGCTTGCGTAGGAAATAACTGCAGATGCTGGTTTAAATAGTCTGAAGAAGAGTTCCGACCCGAAACGTCACCCATTCCTTCTCTCCAGAGATGCTGCCTGTTCCACTGAGTTACTCTGGCATTTTGTGTCTATCTTAGATTCCCAAGCACCTTCTCTTTAGTAATAGTGACTGCAGTTATCTCTGCTCCTGGTATGTTGCTGGTGTCTTCCACAGTGAAGAATGATGCAAAAATCTTATTTAGTTCTTCTGCCAATTTTGGTCCCTATTGCTACTTTTCCAGTGTAATTTTCCAGCTGCCCAATGTCCATGCTTGCCTCTCTTTAACTATTTATATATCTGAGAAAACTTTTGGTATCCTCGTGTATATTTTGGGAAGGTTGCCTTCATATAATCATCTTCTCTCCTCTTATTGCTTTTGAGTTGTCTTCTGTTGATTTATGAAAGCTTCCCCATCCTCTAGCTTCCATAATATCATAAGGAATAGGAGTAGAATTAGGCCATTCGGCCCATCAATTCTACTCTGCCATTTAATCATGGCTGATCTATCTCTCCCTCCTAACCCCATTCTCCTGCCTTCTCCCCATAACCTCAGACACCGGTATTAATCAAGAATTATTTATTTCTGCCTTAAAAATATCCACTGACGACCTCTACAGCCTTCTGTGGCAAAGAATTTCACAGATTCACCATCCTCTGACTAAATAAATTTTCCCTCATTTCCTTCCTAAAAGTATGTCCTTTAATTTTACTTCGGAATCACGTGAGTGACTACGTGAATAGAAGCCCGTACAGCTGTTGGTGCGTCTTGACGTCAGACGTTGGTGCAGTCGGCCGGATGGAGCAGCAGCGCTCCTCCAAGCGGTAAGTTTAAACAGAGGTAAGGTTTTTAAAATTTTTTTACCACAGGTCATTTTCTGCGACGGTTTGGAGTTCTTGGAGATATGTTGCAGAAAGTGAAGAAGGTGTCGGCGAGGCGCTCCGGGGGTAGAAAGGAAAAGTGGCCAGGAGAGTGTTGAGGATGGAGGCCCGTCTGGTACACCTGGTCCGGTGCTGGCTACACAGCCAGTGGTTGCGGACCCAACTGCCGGGGGGGCAGTGGAGGCTTGTCAGTAGGGTGGAAGGCCACTGGCAAGTCTCTGTGGCCCGTAGATGAGTCGGGCCTGGAGGTTATACCCTCCATAGGAGAGTCCGTTTGCTCACGGCTCTCCCACGTCGAGATTCTATTACAAAAGAATGCTCGACAGGGACCATCTCCGTGAGGAGGAGTGTGTGCCCAAGCCAGGTGATGGAGAGCTTATGCTAGCAGCACCTGTTTCAGGGCAGCAGAACTATCCTGCCTGTGAGGAGGATGTTCCAGCTCCGTGAGGAGGAGTGATGCCCAAGCCAGGCTGATGGAGAGCTTGTGCTAGCAGCACCTGTTTCAGGGCTGCAGAACTATCCTGCCTGTGAGGAGGATGTTTCTATCAGTGCAGTTTGCTGACACTGATTCTATGCTGGGGGAGAGCAGGAGAGCAGTAAAGAAGTGCGGTTGGAGGTAATTCCGAACATTGCTGGGAAGTTTGCTCAGCCTAGAGAGGCAGGAAAGGCGATTGATGGGGAATTGGCTGAACCCATTCAGTATATGCTCTCCCATCAGTTACAGGAGCTAGCTATGGATGAAGCAGCAAAAAAACTATAAAGCTCCTGTTAATTGTGATCTCCTGAAGGTACCGGTGGTTAATCACCTAATTTGGTCACAGATGGGTATGCTGCTAGGGCCCAGGAGATGAAGTTCCAAAAAGTGCTTAAACTGTTGTCAGCAGGTATTACAGCTGTGGTGTGAAAGTGATTGATCCAAGCAATATGGTTGAAGCACACCAGGACGGGACTGGGATTCCTTTGTAATGCGTTTTTTTTTTGAAATAATAACATCAGGAGGGCCGCTATTAGGCCAGTGCTTAATCCGAATTTGGCAAGTTTGTGCAAACCAACCAGTGTACCACCACAAAATCTGTTGTTTGGAGGTAACCTTGCGAAAAGGGTCAAAGAATGTTATGAAGATGTTAAAACTATGGCCCTCATTATGCGGCTGGTAAGCAGGGCAAAAAGGTTTTCTCCGTATTGGAAAGGAACTAATGTGGATGCAGGAGAAGGAACGAGCCGTTCAGGTCTTCAATTTCGGAACTGGCAGGCTGCCAGCATGAAGGGGAAGGTGCCTTTCTCCACAAGAGGTCGAGGACAACAAGGTCCGCAAGGAAAGATGCAGGTAAGGAAAACATCAACAGACGATGAATTAATTGATGTTCCTGTTCAAATTGGGGGAAGATTAAAATTGTTTCTCAAACAATGGCAGCAGTTGACATCAGATTTGTTCATACTTAGTAGTATTTAAGGGGTGTTATATGGCAACTATTTATTTAAAGGATGCGTATTACTCAGTGTCTATTCATGAGGATGATAGAAGATATTTGAAATTTATTTGGATGACTCAGCTGTGGCAATTCAGGACATTGCCAAATGGATTAACTTCAGCTCCTAGATTATTTACTAAATTGGTAAAACCTGTGTTAGCATTACTTAGAGCTAATGGGCATGTGGTAATGGCCTACTTAGATGATATTCTGATTGTTGGAAAGACTCATGCTGAAACTCAATCATCAGTTTCAGTTGTTAAAATCACTTTTGAACAAATGGGATTTGTGATTCACCCAGATAAATCTAAATTATCACCAGTCCAAATTATTGATTATCTGGGATTTACCATTAATTCCAATCACATGTTGGTAACTTTGCCCAGGGATAAATTGAATCAATTAATTGAGGACTTTGTTAATCTCGTTGGAGAACAAAGGCCTTCAATTAGACAAGTAGCCAGGTTAATTGGGAAGTTGGTGGCAGCATTTCCAGCTGTGCAGTATGGTCCTCTGCATCATCAACAATTACAACGATCAAAGGAACAGGCACTGAGAATACAAAGGGGCCATTTTGATACGCCTATGCAGTTGTCAGCTGGGGCGATTGCTGACATACAATGGTGGATAGCAAATGTTTCAACAAGTTTTAGGAAGGTTTTGGTGGAACCATCGTCATTGATATTACAGACTGATGTAAGTGCACTGGGTTGGGGTGCAACAGATATGTCTTCTAGTTGTGGAGGCAGATGGAATGTGGATGAGCTTCTTCAACTAAGAGGGATTAATTATTTAGAGTTGTTGGGCACCTGGTATGGGCTCAAAGCTTATTGTTCTACAAGGAGGGATCTGCATGTGCAGGTTCAGATTGACAACACCACAGCAGTGGCATATGTAAACCACATGGGTGGAGTTAAGTCACAGTCTTGTGATAGACTGGCTAACCAGATTTGGAGCTGGTGTATTGACCAAAATATCTGGCTTTCAGCACTTTATTTGCCAGGACGGTTCAACACGGTAGCTGACACTAGGTCACGTCAGTTTAATGACAACATTGAATGGATGTTAAATCAGGATGTATTTAACTAAATGATATTCAGTATGGATTGCCAGATATTGACTTGTTTGCATCTCGATTAAATCATCAGTTACCTAGATATGTTTCATGGGAACCAGATCTTGGGGCAGTAGCAGTGGATGCGTTTTCACTGCATTGGGGAGGAATGTTTGTGTATGTATTTCCTCCATTCTGTCTCATCAGCAGATGTTTGCAAAAGATCAAGGAGGACTCCGCTTCAGGGGTATTGGTAGTGCCAGATTGGCCTACACAAGCATGGTTTCCCGTTGTATTACAAATGGCTAGGGAGCCTTACATGCTTAATCCCAAGAATAAAATCTACTGGTAAATCCAGTCACTGGGGATCAACATCCTTTATATGATCGTATTGATCTGTTAATTTGCAAATTTTAAGGAGGCCATACCTGGGGAGAGGACTGTCTCATCGGACTGTGGATGTTCTCACGTCAGCCTGCAAGGATTTTACACAGTAGCAATATATCACCTATATAAAGAAGTGGGAGCAATTCTGCCTACAGCAGAACACTGCAGGGATCACGGACGTATTGGAGTTTTTGTCAACTCTTTATTTCGACCAAAAATTAAGTTATAGTGCGATCAATTCAGCCAGAAGTGCTCTGTCTTCTTATTTACCTATGAATGCAGAATTACATACAGTAGGGACACATCCGTTAGTTTCACGATTCATGAAGGGAGTTTTCAATTCTAATCCTCCTAAACCCAGGTATGCCGGGTTTGGAATGTGAGTGAGGTTCTTATGGTTCTTCGCCAGTGGGCTCCGGTTACAAGCCTATCTATAGCTAAATTAACTATTAAGGTGGTCATGCTTATGGCGTTGGTTTCAGCTCAACGTGTACAAACGTTGCAAAAGCTACGGCTGGATAGAATGCATGTGTCGGCAGATGCCATTATATTTTATGTCTATGATTTGCTTAAACATAATAGAAGAGGCAAGACAGGATGTAAGATTGTGTTTTCAGCATACCCCGCAGATGATCGCTTGTGTGTAGTCTCACATTTATCTCGTTACATTGCGATTACTCAACCTCTGAGAGGAACAGAGTCGGCTTTGTTTATTAGTCACAAAAAACCACACAGTAAGGTGTCGGTGCAAACAATTTCAAGGTGGCTAAAGCAGGTCCTGGGAAGTGCTGGAATTGATACTGATAAATTCAAATCTCATTCCACCAGGGCGGCATCAACTTCCGCGGCCAAAGGGCGATGGACGTGCCAATAGACCATATCCTCGCCGGCCGCAGATGGTCCAGTGAGCTAACTTTTCAGAGGTTTTAGCACAAGCCGATTTCAAGGCTCGGGGTGTTTGCTGATTCTGGTTTCAGTACTGTTATAGTTTCCCCTGAGTTAGAGGGGTTTTCTTATGATTTTGTTTGTAAATAAAACTGTTATTCATTTAACAAATGTTATTATTGATGCATGATTGATTGCTAACGACTTTGAGTCAATCCAGGCAGTGTGAACGTCGGATTTCGGTCTGCGGCGTGAATTCACAGTGCTTTGAAATCTTCACGTAGTCACTCATGTGACTCCGAAGTAAAATAGTAAGATTAAATGAGAACTTACCAGTTTGAAGTTTGATCTTTATTTTATGAGGAGTCGAGTTGAGGGACTACGTGCCCTCCGCTCCCACCCTCATAGATCTCATCTGGTAGTTCTAGTTTTATCATCTTACCATTGTACTTCAGTCATTGTTAGCTGTGAATTCATTCCGCTGCTTTGAAGATTGACGCACCAACGGCTGTACGGGCTTCTATTCACGTAGTCCCTCAACTCGACTCCTCATAAAATAAAGATCAAACTTCAAACTGGTAAGTTCTTGTTTAATCTTACTATTCTGCTAATCTTTGCTATATTAAGTGACTTCTCTTTTGCTTTCATGCTGTCTTTGATTTCTCTTGTCAGCCACACTTGCCTCATTCTCCCCTTTGTAAGTTTCTTCCTCTTAGGGATGAAAAGATCCTGCGTCTCTCGAATTACTCCCAGAAACGCCTGCTGTTGCTGCTCCACTATCATCCCTTGTAATAGTCACAAAATGCTGGAGTAACTCAGCTGGTGAGACAGCATCTCTGGAGAAAAGGAATAGGCGTCGTTTCGGGTCGAGTCCCTTCTTCAGACTTCATCCATCTTAATCCCTGCTGAGGTCCCTCTCTAATCTACTTTAGCCCGCTCCTCCCTCGTGCCCCTGTCGTTACATTTACTTAACAGTAATACCGATAAATCTGATTTTGGCTTCTCCCTCTCAAACTAAAGGTTGTATTGAATCATATTATGATCGCTGCTTCCTAGGGGTTCCTTCCAGCTAAAGCTTCCAAATCAAATCTAATTCATTACACAACACTAAAACCTGAATTGCCTTTTCCCAAGTGGGCTCGATAATGAGCTCCTCTAAGAAGTCATCTCGTAGGCACACTGCAAACTCCTTCTCTTGGGATCCAGTACCAGCCTAATTTTCCGAGTCCACCTGCATATTGAAATCCCCCATGACCACAGTAGCATTGCCTTTAGTGCATGTCCTTTTGTATCTGCTGATGTAATTTGCACCCTACATCCTGGATGCTGTTTGGAGGCCAGTCTATAACTCCCATAGGGGCTTTTTACTCTTGCAGTTTCTTAATGTTACCCATAAGGATTCTACATCTTCTGATCCTGTGTCGTTTCTTGCCAAGGATTTGATTCATTATTTACCAACAGAGCCACCCCACCTCCTCTGCCTACCTGCCTGTCTTTTCAATTGGATGTATATCCTTGGATATTCAGCTCCCATCTCTGATTATCTTTCAGCTATGACTCTGTGTTGCCCACAACACCATACCTGCCAATTTCTGACTGTGCTATAAGCTCATCCACCTTGTTTTGTATGCTGTGTATATTTAGCTATAACACCTGCATTTTGCATTCAGCACCCTTCTTGTCAAATTAGTCCCTATGTTGCCTGACATTAGACTCCAATCCCTTTCTAAACTTGCTGTCCTATTTCTTACTCAGGACATTTTGACCCCTCCTGTGCCGACAATGCTGAGGCCATGTGCAAGCTCTTAGACAGCTCCTCATACCTACCCCTTCACCATGAACACCAGGCCATCATCTCCCAGACTGTTACTGATCTCATTAACTCTGGCAATTTCCCCACTGTAGCTTCCAGCCTCACATTGCCCATTCCTCTCTCCTTCCCACAAGCATGAACCCTTGCTTCTGGCTGCTCCGGCCCCACAGAATTCCACTTACCTTGATTCCATCCTATCCCCACCTTATCCAAACCCTTCCGACCTACATCCGAGACACCTCACACACCCTTCAACCCTTCAATAACTTTAAATCCCTATGCCTCTATTGCCACATCTTTACCATCGACATCCAGTCCCTTCACCCTCCATTCACCACAAGGAAGGTCTCAAGGCACACATATTCTGAGAAAGACCATCTACCTCATTGGTGACCCTCAGACTATCTTTGATCAGACTGTACTGACTTTACCTTGCACTAAACGTTATTCTCGTATCATGTATCTATACACTGTAAATGGCTCAATTGTAATCATGTATTGTCTTCCTGCTGATGCAACAAAATGTTTTTCACTCTACCTTGGTACACGTGACACTAAACTAAACTGAAACTGAAACTGTACAGAGACCCAATCTATTCCCTTCTTCTAATGGCTCTGTCTCACGGTGCGAGTTGATCCACGAGTGACCCCGAGTGAAAGACTCGTGGTTGTATACGAGACTCCAAATTTATGACCAAGAGTTTAACCGAGTTCCCACAGGTATGACTAAGTTTACCGTTTGCTTCTCATTTCTGCGATGTTCCAAGTTCCTCTCCCGAGTTACTCTTGAGCCAACCGTGAATGAAAGCCTGTTTTAAGTATCAAATAGAGGAGCTGGACAGCTTCTCATACAGTAAGTATATTCTGATTTAGTATTGAAAGTTATTCAATTTCAGAACTTAAAAAAACTAGGCAGGATCTCGGCCCCGCACTCGCTGCCATTGTGCAGCAAGGAGGAGGTGGCAGCGAAGCAACAGTGTAAAAAGAAGACAGCTCCATCCTGCGGCTTTGAGTTAAAGATAGAATTCAGCACGGTTGTGTCTATTGATATGACCTACAAAGGGAAAATGCGCACCGTCCAGTGCCGGAGCTAGGCTGGGATCATTCTCTGCTCTTATCTCTCTCGTTCTGTGTGTGCATTAGCAGGGGGAAGAGCAGTCTACCTCACTGGGGCACAAGACCTCAACTTGTTTGTTCCTTTGGTGCGCCTCATCTGCCCTGCTCCCATCCCAGCGCTGCCCCAGCTCTCTGCCCCATTCTCTTGGAAATGTCGCTGCCGCTGCTGTAACGAGGAGGGGTCTGGCTGGCTGGCTTGGTGGGTGGGTGAGTGGGTGAGCAGGGAGGGGGAGTGGGTACAAACCACCGAATCCATTCTCAAAAGTCAGGCAGAGCCGTGTAGAACTCACGTTTCTCTCTGCTTCATATATTTGGGAATTCCCTCAGTTATGGTCACTCAGCGGGCAGGCAGCATCTCTGGAGAGAAGGAAGGGGTGACGGAATGACGTTTAAAATTTAAATCATGGGCAAACCATCTTGCCCCAGGCTGCTTTACATTATTTATTGTGTTGAGTTGTTTGTGAGGCTGGGACTTCTCTGAGGGTCGCCACCTTATAGTGGAGATATATGCGTTTGCCTTAGATCCTGTAAGCTGGCCTCATGGCAGGAAGGTGGAGGGGGAGGTCCCTGACAAAGCGTGGCCCAAGAAGATGACCTCAGTGGAACTGGCCAAGGATTGTGTTTGTCCGGCGCTGAGAAGGTGGAAGAAGGCTGCAGCAGGGAGAGACTCCCAACCGTGGTGGAGCCCATATCATTGGACCCGGGACTGTCAGTGAATGTTGTTCGAAAAGTGTTACCAACCTCTTTTGTTGGAGATGGTCATTGCCTGATAATAGAATTATGGAGTCAAACAGCACAGAACCATCCCTTCACATCCTTTTTACCCATCTGCACTAATCACTTATGCTCAGATTAGGTCCTTATCCTTTCCCTGCCTTGTTGATTTAAATACTTTAGAGAATACAGTGCGGAAATAGGCCCTTTAGCCCACCGGGTCTGTTCCGACCAACGATCCCTGCACATTAACACCATCCTACCCACACTAGGGACAACGTTTACAAACCTGCAAACCTGAACATCTTTGGAGTGTGGGAGGAAGCCGAAGATCTTGGAGAAAACCCACACAGGTCACGGGGAGACATGCACACAAAGTCATTCACATCATGGTCCTTTTTGTTTTGATGTTCGTTTATTGAGCTGATGAAACTGCAAAGTTACAGTTCAATCACAATCACTGGAAGCACAGAACACATTGTGAGCTTTCCAAAGCTTAGTGTAACAAACAATGTGAAATCAAGAGGGAAATACAGAGAGTGACAGTAATAATTCCAATCAGCACAATCTAAATCAAGACAGGATCAGCCTACGCACAGGGACTTTCCCACAGTCCGTGTCTGCCCATCACCACCACCCCCGTGCCCCTGACGCTTTCTTGTCTACATGCGTGTGTCAGAGAGATGGCACCAAATGCCCTGGACACCGCTCTGTACTGCTGCATCTTTCAACTGGGATGCCCAACTGTTCCCGGTGGGATTTGAGGAAGGGCTCCAGCAGAATGGACGAGGAGGGGAGTCAGGTTAAAGTTTCACGGGTACCTGCCGTTAGCGCCACGAGTCGCTAAGTTGCGTGCGTGAGTTCCGACGCTCCCGTTACGTTAATTGTACGTGATTACGGCGAGTGAAAACTCTGGGTCACTCGTCGGTCGACTCGCACCGTGAGGTTTTACGCTCTCCTAGGGTAAGTTGTCCTTACCCTCACTAACTTTTCTTGTGACTCCTTTCACATTCCTTCAAATTAAAAGTGCAGCCATGCAGCCATGCAAAACGCACCTGATATTATTAACTTCACCGCTAACTTCCACTCTTCCCTCAAATTCACCTGGACTATCTCATAATCATAATCATAATCATAATCATACTTTATTAGCCAAGTATGTTTTGCAACATACAAGGAATTTGATTTGCCATACAGTCATACCAATAAAAAGCAACAGAACACACAGAATACATTTAACATGAACATCCACCGCATTCCTCACTGTGATGGAAGGCGGAAAAAGTTCAATCTCTTCCCTTTCTTGTTTTCCCACGGTCGGGGCCTCGAGCCTTCCATTGACGGAGCGATCTTGGCCCCCATAGCCGGCGGCGTTTGGGCCCTTGCGTCGGGGCGATCAAGCTCCTGCATTGGGGCAATCGCGACTCCCCTGCACCGGGCGATCTGATCCCGGGTCGGGGCTGGTCGAAACCTTCTGTGTCTTTTGGACCTTCCCGACATTGGTACTTGCCCGAGATTGGGAGCTCCTTGATGGTGAAATCTGCAGGCCACGGTTGGAGCATCGATCCCAGGCAAGGCCAAGTAAGTCCATATCCCCGTGGTGGGGCTCAAAGTCATTCCCAAGCAAGGCCTCCAGCCCCATGATGTTAGGCCGCAGAGCAACTGGAGATACCTACAATCCGGAAAAAAATTGCATCTCCAGCAAGGTAAGAGA
This sequence comes from Okamejei kenojei, assembly GCA_035221665.1. NCBI lineage: Eukaryota > Metazoa > Chordata > Chondrichthyes > Rajiformes > Rajidae > Okamejei > Okamejei kenojei. The sequence continues at coordinate 6,785,133 of CM069150.1, read as the reverse complement.
TTGAATAAAGGTTTTCCCCCACCCCCCACATAAAACAAACCAGAGAATATTAACACAAACTTTTAAAACATACTAAAAATAACAAAAAAAGATGAAAAGACAGGCAGACTGTTGGTGAGGCTGCCATTTTGCGATGCCTCCTCTGACGCCTTTCTCCCCTTTCTTGATCTCCCTGACTCTATCACATGGAACTATCAATTGACGTCAGATGTAAACCCACTAACTCCTACAGTTATCTCATCCCACCATGTCGCTTGCTATCCCCAGCTCTCAATTTCTCAGCTTCTACCCCATCTACTTCCAAGATGGGGAATTCAATTCTACAACACAAAGGGTGGTGGGTGTATGGAACGAGTTGCCAGTGGTGGTTGTTGAGGCAGGGAGTATCCCAGTCTTTAAGAAACAGTTAGACATGTACATGGATAGGGCAGGTTTGGAGGGATATGGGCCAAACCTAGGCAGGTGGGACTAGTGTAGCTGGGACATGATGGCCGGTGTGGGCAAGTTGGGCTGGAGGGCCTGTTTCCACACTATATCACTCTATGACTGTGACTCTCACATCCGAGATGTCCTCTTTCTTTAGTAAAAATGATTTTCCCCCTGCTCTTGTAGATGGATCATGTCACCCACCTGTCTTCTGTGCCACAGAGTTCTGCTCTAATTTCTCCTCCCCCAGACAGAAGGATATGGTTCCCCTGGTCCATACTTTTAAACCCAACAGCCTCTAAATCAATTGCATCATTCTCCGGCATTTCCGCCACCTTCGACGCGATCCCACCACCAGTCATAGCTTCCCATCACCAACCGTTTCCGCAGAAACCCCACCTGCTCTGCAACTCCTTGATTCATTTCGCCCTTCCCACCCTGACCAACCCCTCCCCTGGTGCATTCCCCTTCAGACACAGGAGATGTAACAGCTGTCCTAAACCTCCTCCCTCACATCCATCCAGGGACCAAGGATGGAGAGAGAGGGAAAGAAAGCAAAGGTTACATGAAGTTAGTGAAGTCAATATTCATACTGCTGGATTGTATGCTGCCCAAGCAAAATATGAGGTGCAGTTCCTCCAATTTGCATTGGACCTAGGAGAGAAAGGTCAGTGTGGGAATGAGAGGGGGAGTGAAGGTGTTTAGCAACTGGGCGATCACGTAGATCGTGGCGGACTGAGGGGAGGTGTTCAGTGAAACGATCGCTGAGCCTGCAGGGAAATAAAGGGGGTTGAGCGTTGATGGAATCATCACATGGACCCAGTAGCTGAATGGTCTCTTTCTGTATCAGTATAAGCTAAGGCTTTTCATTACGATTGAAAGGCTGGCTGCTGGCATTCTTTCTCTGAACATATTGAGAAATATCTTGGATCCTCTCCTTCTTACTCATTATTATCGAAATGCTGACCTTCAGTGAATCTTTGAATGCAATTAATGGAAAGTGTAACCTCTCTCTGGAGTGTGATACATTTCAAGTACAACATTGATTCATAGCTTCAATAAAATTCACTAATTACACCTTTGTGTGTAAATGGGTCTCTGGCCTTGTTTGAGGAGCATGTGTGAAATTGTTAATTATCTGACCACATTTGTCAATCCAGCAGAGGCTATTTCTCCCTGATAGGCTATTTCTGCAGCAAATTCTCCGCAGGAAGCCATCTGAGATGTTTATATTTAATTAGTGGCAAATCTGATATAATGTGGGACGAAGAATCGTGGACTGGATTTGAAGTTGTGACAGATGAGAAAGAAAGTTCAGGTCTTTGAGGTTCGGGGACGTGATGGAACCAGAGCTGCAAATCAGATCAGGCGCAACCTCACTGCATGACCGACCAGGCTCGAGAGGCCAATCGCAAGTTAAATTCCAAATTGCCTCCTGTGGACGTAGGCACGGCAATGCTCACATAAATATGTACAGCATGTCATAATTTCATTTAAATAAAGCTAAGAGATTGAGAGTAATTTGTTTTTAGTGCAGTCACTGATCTGTAAGCATTAGAAACATAGAAACATGGAAAATAGGTGCAGGTTTAGGCCATTCGGCCCTTCAAGCAATTCAATATGATCATGCCTGATCATCCAAAATTAGTACCCCGTTCCTGCTTTTTCCCTGTATCCCTTGATTCCATTAGCACAAAGAGCTAAATCTAACTCTCTCTTGAAAACATTAGAATAAATACAATTATTAGGTAAGGAGGGAAAAATGGTGACTGGTTCAGGATATGGGAAACATTTCTGATTTTGTACAATGTAGGAATAGGTGCTGTTCAGAGTTGAAGACCATTGGGACAGGAATATTGTGTTTCCCCTTGTATTACTGTACTGGTTACAGCAGATATTGTGAATTGATTTTAAAAAGCATTTGAAGCCGGTATATAATTTAGGATTACATGGTTCTGAAATATCATTTGCTGTGTTTTCTCCGGTAACAGAACAGAGGGATTTGATGTTGACTTTCAAGGGTAATTTGTGTGCATGATCTTGCTCAGATTGAATATGACAGGTTCTTTGTTTAAAAATTGCATAGCTATCCACTTAAAATCCTGCAATACATTCTAGAGTCAAAGCCAACACAATAAGTTTATCACTTAAAATTTGATAACATTCTTCTTCTTTGGGAGAGAGGATTCAGTTAACAAATCATCTTTTGAGGGTGAAGCTGAAAATAGAGAGCTCGACAACTCTCGAGGTACAGTACATATATGAACCTCGATATAATCAAAATGGAGCACAAGGAACTGCAGGTGAGGGTTTCCAAAATAAAATGGAGAGCAGGAGTAACTGAGCGCTTCAGGCAGCTTCTCTGGAGAACATGGATAGGTGACTCTTTGGATCAGGACTCTTCTCTGACTGATGGTTACGGGGAGGAGAAAGTTGGAAGAGAGATGCAACCAGAATAGGTGGATATGGGTAAAGGGAGGGTAAGTTCAATTAGCAGATGAATGGACAAAGGCCAGAGAGAAAAGATAAAATGTAATATCAGACGAAAAGGACAGCAGAACTGTGAAATGTGAGGCCATGGGAAGGAATAAAGGTGGAAAGAGATAGGGGTGGGTGGAAGTGGAGAAATGGGTGTAAATCCAGGTTGGGCACATGGAAGACTGTGGAAAAGCGAGAGTGGAGAAGGGGAGTGGGGTTTGTTAGTTACCTATAAGTGGAGAATTCAATATTCATGCTAACAATGGCCTGTTTCCTTTATCATCAATACTCTTTTTGCATATCTTTCATTAATTGTTCTATATCTCTCTACATCATCGTCTATCTCTCTCGTTTCCCTTTCCCCTGAATCTCAGTCTGAAGAAGGGTCACGACCAGAAAGGTCACACATTCCTTCTCTCCAGAGATGCTGCCCGTTCCGCTGAGTTATATTGGTTTTTAGTGTCTGCCTTTCGTTAGGATGTAAGTTACTGAAGCGGAATGTGAGGTGCAGTTCCTCTAATTTGTGTGTGGCCAGTGGCCTTACCCTGGCAATGGGGTGAGGCCACACACAAACTGAGGGAACAGCACCGCATATTTTGTAGGGGTATCTTAGAGCCTAAACGTATGAGGATTCAATTTTCCAATTGTAGGTAACTAACAACCCTTCCCTCTGCTGCTTGCTGCTGCTGGTGCTGACGATGGCTGCCACAGTGTACTGCTCCTTGCTGTTTTGTATGTGAAAACCCTGCAAAGATCACTTTCACGAGAGAGGTACTTATTAATATCAGACATATGGTACCTCCAAACATCGTTCCGGAATTCTCTCACTCGCTGGATTATTTGGACATACTCGTCGGCGGGGCTGTGGCTGTGTTCAAGGTCTTGAGATGGAGGAGGACCCATGGGAAGTGCTCTGGAGCACTCACCCGACTCCGGCGACGAGGATCACACACACCACTCCCGAGCATATTCCTGGTAAACGTACGTTCTCTCAATAACATGGTGTACGAACTGCAACTCCTGCATCGGACAAACAAGGACTTCTCTCGAGCTGCTGCCCTGTGCTTCACTGAGGCCTGGCTTTGTGCAATTGACTGGTTTTCAACTTCACAGAGAGGAGGCTACGGGGAAATCAGGGGACGGTGGAATATGCTTCTATACCAGTACTGGTGCAGCGACATCACAGTACTGTCAAATTTCTGCTCTCCCAACCTCGAATCCCTCTTTATAAATTGCAAAGCCTTCTACTCTCCGAGGGAATTTAATTCCTTCATTCTCGCTGGAGTTTACACCTGCCCCCCCATGCCTGCGTACGTGAGGCGCAAACACAACTCGCTGACCAGGCACTGAGGGTAGAGAGTGACTTCCCGGACTCCATGGTCATTGTTTTGGGGGTCTTTAACAATGATAACCTCAGCCTTGACCTTCCAAAGTACAGACTTCAAGTTACCTGCCCCAGATCACTGTTATACGGCAATCAAGAACGCGTATCGCTCTATTCCCCGGGCAGGTCTTGGTCTCTCTGATCATTGTCTAGTTCACCTAATTCCGACCTACAGGCAGAAACTAAAATATGCTAAGCCTGTGGTCTGAACAACTAAAAGGTGGACAAGCGAGGGCATTGAGAACCTACAATCTTGCTTGTACTGCACGGATTGGAATGTGTTCAGGGAAGCAACCACACGCCTCGATGAGTATACAGACACTGTATCATCATATGTCAGCTTTTGTGAGGACAGTTGCAATCCCAATAGGACCCGGACCTGGTTCAACAACAACAAGCCCTGGTTTACAGCAGTGCTCAGTCAGCTCCAACAGTCTAAAGAGGAGGCCTACAGGAGCGGGGATGCAGACCTCTACAGGCAGGCCAAGTACAAGCTGAGAAGAGGAATCAGAGCTGCCAAGGAAAGGTACTCTGAGATGTTGAGGAGCACGTTCTCAGCTAGTGACACTTCTTCAGTTTGGAAGGGCTTTGTAGCAAGAAATCACTAGCTACAAGAGGAAAACCCCCCCTCTCTGGACAACCGTCAGCTGACCTATGACCTGACTTAGTACGGCAGGTTTGACAAGTAGAAACATAACCCTGGAACCCCCTCCTCCACTCCCCAACAAACACTTCACACCCACTCACAGCCTGACTCCAGTCTGCAAAAACTGAACCCTTCTACACCCACTCCTCCCCAATCACCACTTCACCTACTTAAAGCAAGACTCCAGTCTGAAAAGACTGGAGCCTTTCCCACCCAACCCTCTCCAATCACCACTTAAAACCCAATTATACACCCACTCCGTGCTGCACAACATCACTTCTCCATCATCTATATTACTAAAAGTAAGATCTTGACCACTTCCTATTTTTCAGTTTCATGATTTTTGAAAAAACGCTGCCACTTATGGCTGTGATTTTTGGCCATCTGCTGCACAGGACAAGAGGATTTTTAGAAATTTAGAAAAGAGGAAAAATAAAAGAGTTATTAATGTTTTAAAAATGTTGACATTCTCTCTGCTGCTCCCTGCTATAAAACCCAGAAGTGTTGTGCCTTACCCAGTCTCTGCAAGATGGAGGAAGCGAGAAGGTCACATCTCTCTGAGCTGTGAATAACACCATACACATGTCTACTCAACTGTGAGCGCCCTTAATGTGGTTTGAAAATGAAAATATGGTTGCTTTGAAATGCTGCACTGCAAATGGTTGTTGGTGGTGGTAACTGCTTTGAAATACTGCACTGCAAATGGTTGTTGGTGGTGGTAACTGCTTTGAAATGCTGCACTGCAAATGGTTGTTGGTGGCCATCTTACTCAGTCCCCTCTGCTCATCAGGTGCACAGGATTCTTCCCATCAATTAAAAATAAAAGTGTTATTAGTGTTAAAAAATTGTTGAGAATCTCTCTCCTGTCAGTCATGCCATGAAGGCCACGCCCCTTCCGGTGGGAGGGGGGATGGATTATAAAATCTGGAAGTGTGTGTGTGGCTCAGTCTCTGCAAGATGGGGAAGAGGGAGGTCATGACTCTGTCTGAGCTGTGAATCAAATGGACACACTGAATGTCGACTGAACTGTGAGTGTGGTGTTTATGTGGTATTTTGTGTGGTTTTATGGTGGTTTTATGGTGGTTTCACCTTGCTTGAAATGGTATGAAACTGCATTTGAATTTGGTGGCCTTGCACCCTGCATGAAATGGTAGGAAACTGCACTTGAATTTGGTGGCCTTGCACCCTGCTTGAAATGGAATTACAAGGAATAGCCGTGAGTCAACTGATCGCCCACCAGCCATGAGTGAGCTACCAGCACATCAGGCTTGAGTGACTGAGCTGTCACCCCAAAATTTGGCCCACAATGTCCATACTAGTCCTCTGGAAACCAGCCCACAATAGTCCACAATAGTCAACAATAAAAAATAGATGATGTGGAGGGGCTCATCCTCCAGCACCTAGACCGCCAGGGGACCTATGCAAGGATTTTGTTTGGGATTTTAGCTCTGCTTTCAACACCATTGCGCCAGAGCTACTACACTCCAAACTTTCCAAGTTGACTGTTCCTGAACTGCTCTGTCGGTGGATCACCATCTTCCTGACAGACAGGAAGCAGCATGTGAGGCTGGGAAAGCACATGTCGGACCCACAAACCCTCATCATAGGAGCACCGCAAGTCTGCATTCTCTCCCCTCTCCTCTACTCTATTTACACCAATGACTGCACCTCCGCAGACACCTCTGTCAAGCTTCTCAAGTTTGCGGAGGACACAACCCTGATTGGACTGATCCAGGATGGGGAGGAATCTGCCTACAGACAGAAATTGTCACAGCTGGCATCCTGGTGCCATTGCAACAACCTGGAGCTCAATGCTCTTAAGACAGTGGAATTGACTGTAGAATTAGGAGAGCTCCCCGTCCCCTGATCCCACTCCCACTTTCTGGGAGTGAGGGATTCTGGGAGTTAAGGATTCAGTATTTAGTAGTAAAGTTTAAAGGATAAGTTTTTGTGTTTTTTTAATATTTTAATACAGTGTAATTTGTGAGTAAGGTATGGCAGTAGAGATTGGCCCCGTGGTTTGTTCAGCCTGCATGTGGGAGATCAGGGAGATGGTCGGTGTCCCTGGTGACTACGTTTGCAGGAAGTGTGTCCAGCTGCAGCTCCTGGCAGACCGCATTGAACGATTGGAACTGCGGCTGGATTCATACTGGAGCATCCACGATGCGGAGAAAGTCGTGGATAGCACGTACAGTGAGTTGGTCACACCGCAGGCAAAAGGTAAGAGGGACAAGAGGGGGAACGGGTGGCCAATAGCCAGCAAAGCAGTAGGCAGGTAGTGCAGGAGTCCCCTGCGGTCATCTCCCTCCTAAACAGGTATACCATTTTGGATACTGTTGAGGGAGATGGCTCATCAGGGGAATGCAGCAGCAGCCAGGTTCATGGCACCATGGGTGCCATGAGGGGGAAAAAAGAGGGGAAGGGCAATAGTAATAGGGGATTCAATTGTCAGGGGAATAGATAGGCGTTTCTGCGGCCGCAAACAAGACTCCAGGATGGTATGTTGCCTCCCTGGTGCAAAGGTCAGGGATGTCACTGAACGGCTGCAGAACATTCTGGAGGGGGAGGGTGAACAGCCAGTTGTCGTGGTGCATGTTGGCACCAACGATATAGGTAAAAAAAAGGGATGAGGTCCTACAAGGTGAATTTAGGGAGCTAGGAGATAAACTTAAAAGTAGGACCTCAAAGGTAGTAATCTCCGGATTACTACCAGTACCACGGGCCAGTCAGAGTAGAAATAGGAGGATAATGCAAATGAATACGTGGCTTGAAAAGTGGTGCAAGGGGGAGGGATTCAAATTTTTAGGGCACTGGGACCAGTTCTGGGGGAGGTGGGACCGGTACAAACAGGACGGTTTGCACCTGGAATGGAATGGAACCAATGTTCTTGGGGAGTGTTTGCCAGTGCTGTCGGGGAGGATTTAAACTAATGTGGCAGGGGGGTGGGTACAAGAGCAGAGAGGCAGGGAGGGTGTAAAATGAGGGTAGAAGCATTAGGTAGCAAGGTGAAAAGTAAAAGTGGCAGGCAGACAAAACCAGGGCCAAAAATCAAAAAGGGCCACTTTTCAGCAAAATTGTATAAGGGGTAAGTGCGTTGTAAAGACAAGCCTGAAAGCTTTGTGGCTCAATGCAAGGAGTAATTCGTAATAAGGTGGACGAGTTTGAACGTGCAGATAGATATTAATGATTATGATATAGTTGGGATCACGGAGACATGGCTCCAGGGTGACGTAGGCTGGGAGCTGAAACATCCAGGGATATTCAATATTCAGGAAGGATAGAGAGAAAGGAAAAGGAGGTGGGGTAGCGTTGCTGGTTAGAGAGGATGATTAACGCAATGGAAAGGAAGGACATTAGCTTGGAGGATGTGGAATCGGTATGGGGTAGAGCTACAAAACACTAAGGGGCAGATAACGCTGGTGGGTGTTGTGTACAGGCCACCTAACAGTAGCAGAGAAGTTGGGGATGGTATCAAACAGGAAATTAGAAATGCGTGCGACAAAGGCAAAACAGTTATAATGGGTGACTTCAATCTACATATAGATTGGGTTAATCAAATTGGCAGGGGTGCTGAGGAAGAGGATTTTTTGGAATGTATGCGGGATAGTTATCTAAATCAACATGTAGAGGAACCAACGAGAGAGCAGGCTATTTTTAGACTGGTTTTGAGTAATGAGGAAGGGGTAATTAGCCGTCTTGTTGTACGTGCCCCCCTTGGGCAAGAGTGACCATAATATGGTTGAGTTCTTCATTAGGATGGAGAGTGACATTGTTAATTCAGAAACAATGGTTCTGAACTTAAAGAAAGGTAACTTTGAGGGTATGAGATGTGAATTGGCCAAGATTGACTGGCAATTAATTCTAAAAGGGTTGACGGTGGATATACAATGGAAGACATTTAAAGACTGCATGGATGAACTACAAAAAATGTTCATCCCAGTTTGGCAAAAGAATAAATCGGGGAAGGTAGTGCATCCGTGGATAACAAGGGAAATCAGGGATAGTATCAAAGCAAAGGATGATGCGTACAAAGTAGCCAGAAAAAGCAGCATACCAGAGGACTGGGAGAAATTCAGAGACCAGCAGAGGAGGACAAAGGGCTTAATTAGGAAAGGAAAAATAGATTATGAAAGAAAACTGGCAGGGAACATAAAAAACTGACTGCAAAAGTTTTTATAGATATGTGAAGAGAAAGAGGTTAGTTAAAACAAATGTAGGTCCCTTGCAGTCAGAAACAGGTGAGTTGATCATGGGGAACAAGGATATGGCGCACCAATTGAATAACTACTTTGGTTCCGTCTTCACTAAGGAAGACACAAATAATCTGCCTGAAATAGCAGGGGACTGTGGGTCAAATGAGGAATTGAGTGAAATCCAGGTCAGTCGGGAAGTGGTGTTGGGGTAAATGAATAGATTAAAGGCCGATAAATCCCCAGGGCCAGATAGGCTGCATCCCAGAGTACTTAAGGAAGTAGCTCAGGAAATAGTGGATGCATTAGTGATAATCTTTCAAAACTCTTTAGATTCTGGAGTAGTTCCTGAGGATTGGCGGGTAGCAAATGTAACCCCTCTTTTTAAGAAGGGAGGGAGAGAGAAAACGGGGAATTACAGACCAGTTAGTCTAACATCGGTAGTGGGGAAACTGCTAGAGTCAGTTATTAAAGATGGGATAGCAGCACATTTGGAAAGTGGTGAAATCATTGGACAAAGTCAGCATGGATTTACAAAAGGTAAATCATGTCTGACGAATCTTGTGGAATTTTTCGAGGATGTAACTAGTAGCGTGGATAAGGGAGAACCAGTGGATGTGGTATATCTGGACTTCCAGAAGGCTTTCGACAAGGTCCCACATAAGAGATTAGTATACAAACTTAAAGCATACGGTATTAGGGGTTCAGTATTGATGTGGATAGAGAACTGGCTGGCAAACAGGAAGCAAAGAGTAGGAGTAAACGGGTCCTTTTCACAATGGCAGGCAGTAACTAGTGGGGTACCGCAGGGCTCAGTGCTGGGACCCCCCAGCTATTTACAATATATATTAATGATCTGGATGAGGGAATTGAAGGCAATATCTCCAAGTTTGCGGATGACACTAAGCTGGGGGGCAGTGTTCGCTGTCAGGAGGATACTAGGAGACTGCAAGGTGACATTGGATAGGCTGGGTGAGTGGGCAAATGTTTGGCAGATGCAGTATAATGTGGATAAATGTGAGGTTATCCACTTTGGTGGCAAAAACAGGAAAGCAGACTATTATTTAAATGGTGGCCGATTAGGAAAAAGGGGAGATGCAGCGAGACCTGGGTGTCATGGTACACCAGTCATTGAAAGTAGGCATGCAGGTGCAGCAGGCAGTGAAAAAAGCAAATGGTATGTTAGCTTTCATAGCAAAAGGATTTGAGTACAGGAGCAGGGAGGTTCTACTTCAGTTGTACAGGGTCTTGGTGAGACCACACCTGGAGTATTGCGTACAGTTTTGGTCTCCAAATCTGAGGAAGGACATTATTGCCATAGAGGGAGTGCAGAGAAGGTTCACCAGACTGATTCCTGGGATGTCAGGACTGTCTTATGAAGAAAGACTCGATAGACTCGGTTTATACTCTCTGGAATTTAGGAGATTGAGAGGGGATCTTATAGAAACTTACAAAATTCTTAAGGGGTTGGACAGGCTAGATGCAGGAAGATTGTTCCCGATGTTGGGGAAGTCCAGGACAAGGGGTCACAGCTTAAGGATAAGGGGGAAATCCTTTAAGACCGAGATGAGAAAGACTTTTTTTCACACAGAGAGTGGTGAGTCTCTGGAACTCTCTGCCACAGAGGGTAGTTGAGGCCAGTTCATTGGCTATATTTAAGAGTGAGTTGGATGTGGCCCTTGTGGCTAAGGGGATCAGAGGGTATGGAGAGAAGGCAGGTACGGGATACTGAGTTGGATGATCAGCCATGATCATATTGAATGGCGGTGCAGGCTCGAAGGGCTGAATGGCCTACTCCTGCACCTAATTTCTATGTTTCTATGTTTCTATCAACAATAGCACAGTCATTTCGGTGGAGTATTTTAAGTTCCTGGGAACCATCATCTCCAAGGACCTTAAATGGGGGGCTACCATCGACTCCACAGTCAAAAAGGCACAACAGAGGATGAACTTCCTGTAGCAGCTGAGGAAGCACAATCTGCCACAGGCAGTGATGGTCCAATTCTATACGGCCATCGTAGAGTCTGTCCTCACCTTCTCCATCATGGTCTGGTTTGGCACAGCCACCAAGTAGGACATCCAGAGGCTGCAGCGAATCGTCCGTTCAGCTGAGAAGGTTATTTGCTGCAACTTTCCCTCCATTGGGAAGCGAGCGGGTAAGATAATCTCTGAGCTCCCTCTCACCCTGGCCACAAACTCTTTGAATCACTTCCCTCTGGAAGGCGACTCCGGACTGTCAAAGCTGCCACAGCCAGACATAAAAACAGCTTTTTTCCATGAGTAGTAGCTCTACTCAATAACCAAAAATCTTTTGCCTCCTTTTGCTCTGGTGTTTTATTTAATTCACTTGTTTAATCAATAAAGTTATATTAATAATGTTTAATTTTTTTATGTGTCATTCCTAACTGTCACTGTATGTCATGTTGTCAGTTGTGGGCGGAGCACCAAGGCAAATTCCTTATATGTGAATACTTGGCCAATTAACTTATTCATTCATTCAAACTCCCAATCCTTCTCCCAACCCATCCCATATCCGCACTTCTTTGGGATGGGGAGAAAACCGGAGTACACGGAAGTATCCCACATTGCCACAGTGGAGAACGTGCGAACTCCACACAGACAAAAGCTGAGGTCAGGATCAAACTTGCGTCTCTGGTGCTCTATCCGCTGCAGCCCAAATTCGTATGGTAGTTCAGCACCTTGAGGTTTCTCCTTGCATACTACGAATTATTCATCAGTCTTCAATGGAAAGTAGACACCAAATGCTGGAGCAATTCAGCGGGACAGGCAGCATCTCTGGATAGAAAGGATGGGTGACGTTTCAGGTCGTGCTGAATTGCTCCAGCATTTTGTCTCTTTGGTGTAAACCAATATCTGCAGTTCCTTCCTTCACATTCAATAGAAAGCACCTTGATCATCACTTATTCTATCTTCATCATCTCACACTTTTTGTCTTTGCAACCACCTGCCTCTGAAAAGCCCCCCCCCCCTCTCCTGCTATCACTTGCCAGGCTTTGTCCTTCCCCCATATCACTCCCAGATTTTACCCCCTCACTAGTCTGCAAACTAGTCTCACCTATTCATGCAAACTCATATATTCATGTTCTACAGAGAGGTTGCCTGACCTGTTGAGTTACTCCACCACTTTGTGTCATTTTCTTCCTCAACAAATTAAGCATAATCTTGGTGATGGAATTATTTTTCTCTGTGTTCAATGGAGACTGAAATATATAATTTGTAATACTGCTGTTTGCACAATTAGTTTAGTGAATTTTAGGGCTGTTTTTCATTCAAGTTTGGAAGAATGAGAGGGACCTCAGTGGAATTTATACAGGCTCGAATTAGGACTGATGTTTCCCTTGGCTGGGAGACTAGAAACTAGAAGAGAAATCCCTTCACAGGAATACTGGAATAATCTACCACTGAAGACTGTGGCCAAGTTGCGGTATATATTTAGTACTTACCAGACTAAGTGGGACCCGTTGGGTCCCATGTTCACCCATGGTCCCTCGATGCAATATTCCACCTCTCCACCAATTCGAATATTGGTGGCCAGTGGGGGGGGGGGCTTTCTGGAGCACTGGTATGGGTGTTGTTGGCTGCAGGGACTACTGGTCTCCAGCGGGCTAGTATGGAGATTGTGGGCCTAATGGATTCTTGGGGTGGCAGCTCAGTCCCTCAAACCTGATGTGCTGGCAGCTCACTCACGGCTGGTGGGCTGGCAGTTGACTCACGGCTATTCCTTGAAATTCCATTTCAAGCAGAGTGCAAGGCCACCAAATTCAAATCCATTTTCCTACCATTTCAAGCAGGGTGCATTATTTTTCATTGATGGGAAGAATCCTCTGCACCTGCTGAGCGGAGGGGGACTGAGTAAGATGGCCAAAAATCGCAGTCGGAAGTGGTAGAGTTTTATCTAAAATCAATATTGTGCAAATAGGAAGTTGTAAAGTTTAGACAAACAACCGTTTGCAGTGCCTTTTTACTTCAGCCTAAAACCCCCAAAACAACCATTTGCAGTGCCTTTTTACTTCAATCCAAACCCCTCCAAAAAACTGTTTGCAGTGCCCATTTACTTCAACCCAAACGCCCCCAAAAAACCGTTTGCAGTGCCTTTGTACTTAAATCCAAACCCCCCAAATAACTGCTTGCAGTGCCTTTTTACTTCAACCCAAACCACCCAAACAACCATTTGCAGTGCCTTTTTTACTTCAACCCCAAACTCCCCAAACAACTGTTTGCAAAGCCTTTTTACTTCAAACCAACCATATTTTCATTTTCAAACCACATTAAGGGCACTCACAGTTGAGTAGACATGTGTTCAGAGCTCAGAGAGACGTCACCCTCTCGCTTCCTCCATCTTGCAGAGACTGAGTGAGGCACACCACTTCCGGGTTTTATAGTCCCTCCCTCTCCCACCAGCAGGGGCAGCAGAGAGAATTGTGAAATTCTTTAATATCTCTCAGATTTTTCATCGATGGGAATAATCCTCTGGTCCAGTCCGGCGGAGGGGGGCTCTGAGCGAGGTGGCCAAAAATGACGGCCATAAGAGGCAGTGTTCTCTCAGAGATCACATCGCAGTGAGTCAAAAGCGGTCAAGATCTTAATTTTAGTAATATAGGTATTTAAGAAGGAAGTGAATACATTTCTTGACATAGCATGGTGGCGGATGTGAGTGTGCTGATATGTTTTTGAGACAGTGAATCAGCCGTGATCATTAGTTCATAAGAGATCGGAGCAGAATTAGGCCACTCGGCCCATCATATTGAATGGTGGGGCAGGCTCAATGGACCAAGTGGTCTAAGTGCTTATATCATTCCATGTTCTAGGATCCTGATGCCAGTCCTGTGATTTTGAAAGTGTGTCCAAGGGTCTAGAATCAAGAATGTTTTATTGTCATTTGTCCCAGATAGAACAATTAAATTCTTACTTGCTGCAGCACAAAAGAATATGCAAACATAGTACACTGTAAACAATATTATAAACAGAAAAACATGTTCAGTGTTTGCAGGGTACACAAAAAGCTGGAGAAACTCATCGGGTGCAGCAGCATCTAAGGAGCGAAGGAGATAGGCGACGTTTCGGGTCGAGACCCTTGGTCTCGACCCGAAACGCCGCCTATCTCCTTCGCTCCTTAGATGCTGCTGCACCCGCTGAGTTTCTCCAGCTTTTTTGTGTACCCTCGATTCTCCAGCATTCTGCAGTTCCTTCTTTAAAACTTTCAGTGTTTGCATATATGTACACATACTCACATATACACAAATTTAGTTTAGTTTAGAGATACAGTGCGGAAACAGGCCATTCGGCCCACCGGGTCCGCACCGACCAGCGATCCCCACATAGTAACACTACGCTACACACACTAGGAACATTTTTTACATTTACCAAGTCAATTAACCTACACACCTGTACATCTTTGGAGTGTGGGAGGAAACCGAAGATCTTGGAGAAAACCCACGCAGGTCGCGGGGAGAACGTACAAACTCTGTAAAGAGAGGACCCGTAGTCAGGATGAACCCGGGTCTCCGACGCTGCATTCACTGTAAGGCTGCAACTCATCCCTGCGCCACCGTACCGCCCTTTATTTATATTTTTTATCACACGCGTACATGCATACATATGTACACATAAAAAAACAAACAAACAATAATTGGGCAGTATAACAATAATAGCATATGTGGTTCAGAGATTATTTAAGTTTGTAGTGTTCCTGAACCTGGACATTACAGTCTTCAGGTTCCTGTATCTCCCTCCCGGTAGTAGGGGTGAAATCAACAAGCACAGGCTGTATTTATTTACTGTATTGCTTTTATTGTAGCAAATAATACAAATGGCTTCATAGCACTGGCATTGTTCAATTGTTCTGCAAAATACATTAGGTTTAACAAAATCTGACGTATTAGCAGATAATTGAAGCAGATATCTGAGCAATATCTGGTTTACTGGAGCATCTTTGCACAGGAGAGAGAAGCTGAGAGGAGCAGAAATCGAGAAAAGCAAATCTATCTGTAAATATCAGAATCTCTTGGTTTTATAGATTTAAAGAGTTTGGAAACAGACCATTAATCACTCATTTACACCAATCCCATTTTATATTGCCTGCATTTCAGTGAACTCTCCTCAGATTGTAGGATTCATCTGCACACTGTAGCAATGTTACAAAATTTTGGGATTATAAAAATCAAGTCTGCAATTTATCCCATCAGACAAAGAATTAAAGGAAGTCTAATTTGACACCTAATTCACTTTCATATCTTCAGTATTAAAAAAGTTATGGCCATTTTCATACTCGGAAATTAGTATCTTGTTCCCTATTGCTTTTCCATTGACTTAACACAAAAGGAGGACAGTCAAAAGCCCATAACTTTCTTAAAAATTAAGAGAACTGAAATAAATTTTCAGTTATAATAGATTGAAGCATTCTGAAACAAATATAAAACATCGTACTTGGATGATCTGAAATTAAAGCATATAATTAGTTTTTTAACTAATTGTAGCTAATTACAAAATTGACCGTTGTGACGGAAATAGTAATAAACACCCAGACTGCCTTGAAAATTCAAACGTGATATCTCAAGATCAGAAATTTAATATTATTGTATTATATGCTGTAAGTCCGTAACAGATAGGTAAATAAATAACAATTTCTAGCAATAGACCAAGTCTTTATGGAGAAGATCAGTTGCTAGCTGGTACATTGACATACCATAATCTACATGATTATCATGCCCCTCAGATTGCAACCAATAAGCAACTCTGTACACCTTGTTTATCCTCAACTTTTCAATTTTGGCATTGTAAACTACAAGTTTTTGCTATTCAAACCTCACATGTCATGCCTTTCTGCCCACTACTTTCCCATTAAGATTGTCCTGTAGATTATCACATTTGGAGTAGACCAAATTCGGATAATCTCTGCGAATGCTGTCTAAATCAGTCTCTTTTGCTGGGCATTTGGATTGACAATTTTGCATTTCTTCTTCGGAGACATCTGTTTAAAATGCAAAGAGAAAAACCACTGAACAGCATTAACAGAAACAAGTTATTATTTGCAGTTTTAGAAAAAAGGTAGAAATGATAAAGTTAAATGCTAAAACAAATAGTAAATACCCAACAAAAAATTCATCTTCATAAGCTTCATCAAATTACATTCATCTAATCAATTAAATTAATCTAAATTCAATTAATCTAAATATTTATCCATTTCTTAAGAAAAGGCTAACATTTTTAAATAACCTAAGTATCCAAATAACAAATAACAAACTGATCCCATCCACAAAAAAATCACAATATAACATGATTTTTAAAGCTCACTTAAATTTACATGCCAAATGGAAGGGATTTATTGTTTAATTCCCATAAATTAATCCAGGAACATCCACTCTCAAGATAATCAAAATCATTATTGTTTGCACAATACATCTGACTGTGCTGTGTAAAATGATGGAGAAAATTGTACTGTGGATATTTAGTATGAAAATATTGATCATGGATAGACAATAACTAAATATTGATGATTTAGATGTTCTTATGACATGATTGTGCAAGAAAAATAATGAATTGGATTATCTTGAGAGTGGATGTTTCTGGCATGTGATCGATTGGAATGTTGCCATTGCCATAAATGTTCAGCCCATATCGGCAGGCAAGACATGGCCGATTCGTATGGGGGCCTAAATAACATTTTTCCACGTCATAAGATTAAAATGAAGCCACACCAAAAAGCAAGATAATATGTTAAATAAATGACATATCTTTTGTTTTGTCCTGATGTTGCGATCCATGATGTTGAAGGCATTGATGGCGTTAGAAGTCGCGTTTAACTTCAACCCAATGATGCAATCATCCGGCAAATTTTAAAAAACGGGAATGGAAGCGCATCAGCTAGCAGCCCGAGGAAATCCCTCTCCGACATCCAATACAAACCTGCATTTTAATCCTGCCCTCCCCCCCACAAAGCCTCCGGAATCGCATGCACAGGCAGTGGCAGATCTGTAGCGCCGCTGATGGTAGGTTTTGTAACAACGCTAATATGTGTAGAGGAAGGAACATTTAATGTGACAGGTCCAAAAGCTTTAGTCAGGTACCTTGACTTTTATTTTCACAAGTGTTGGTTGAAAGGAATAAATTGATATAATTTAGAGGAAGATAATGATAAATTAATAAAAAAACTTAAATAAATTGTGAATAAAGATTATGCTAATAAATCTATATTTAAAATTACAATCTTTATAGGGGCAGGAAGGAGTAGGTTATATGGCTCCTCACGACTATCTCACCATTCGGTAAGATTATGTCTGATGCATTCAGGCGGCACAGTCGCGCAGTGGTAGAGCTACAGCGTTACAGTGCCAGAGACCTTGGTTCTATCCTGACTATGGGTGCTTGTCTGTATGGAGTTTGTACATTCTCCCTGTGACCTACATGGGCTTTCTTCGAGATCTACGGTTTCCTCCCACACTCCAAAGACGTACGGGTTTGTAGGTTAATTGGCGTGTTATAAATGTAAAATTGTCCAGAGTGTGTGTAGGGTAGTGTTAAGGGCCTGTCCCACTTGGCGACTGCTGGCATCATAGACTGACGTTTCAGGCCACCGAAAAATTTGTGGCGTGATGCAGCGCGACGCGGTGGACGCGGCGTGACGACGTATTGATGCTCTGTGTTTATTCAAGTGACTCGGTTGGCTGAATCTCTAAACTGGGCTGTATCTCTAAACTAAACTAAACATTTCCTTGTTAACTGAGTATCCAGAGTTTACTGGGATAGATATTTACCGATATTCACACATTTTGAATACAAGGAAAGTCTAATTTCCAGGTGATAGAACCGATTGTACAGAAACAATAGAGATGGAATGTAGAAACAAAGAACTGCAGATGTTGGTTAATACACAAAGCGTGCTGGAGTAATTCAGTAGGTCATCGGCATTTCTACAAAAAAAGATAGGTGATAGTTCGCCGAGAAAAAAGAGGGGCCCTGGGGGTGGGGTGGTGGTGGGGGCGGGGGGAGGTGTGCTGTGGAGAACTAAGAGGTGGTGGGGGTGGAGGGTGCTGAGGAAGGTGGGGGCGAGGGAGTCCGATTGGACTGAACAATGGGAGAAGCAAGCAGCAGCGGTCAAGCAGGGAACAATGTCCCAAATTCCCTCGTTGAATCACGAAGAATGCTATTGAACTGCTTCAAGTTGAGGTGAAGGACAAAACAATTTGTCCATTGTGAAAACAAATTCCTTGGCACACTTGGAACAGTGTGGGCCAGACAGCCTCTTGAGCCTGTTTGGCATTCAGCAAGTTCATGACATTTGGAAAGAATGTGGGTCAAACGTCACTGATAATTCCCCCAACTGCACCAACTGTCTTTTGGTGTTGAGCAGATTTCTCATAATAATTGACCTGTTCTTCTCCTCCATTACCTGCCGGTGGAATGCTTAATTCTGCAGAGATTAATAGAAGCTAAATGCAGTGCTGATTTTAAAGAGAATGACACATTTTATGCTGGATTTGTTATAAAAACTGTCACAAAGTGCCATGTAGATTTGAAGCCTGAAAATCAGCCAAGATTCCCAGAGACACTCAGCCGATCAGCAGCATTAATGGCGACTTTGGGGTCTGCTAATTAGAACTTTGGTGATGTAAAAAGTTTTCGTCAAGGGAGGCCAGTCAAAAGGTAGAGATTAAAAGGATAAAGTAGAACTTTAAGGAAGTGGAAAGTTTTCATCTGATATGGAGGCCAAAAGGTAGGGATCAAAGGGGAAATGGGGTGAAAATATGCAGGGCAGAAGAGATCGGATTGTAAATGTGTTAAGGGAACTGGTAAGGAATAGTTCATAGGAGAACCATTACAACTGCTGTTTTACAATTGGGATAGTGCTTTTGATATGATTGATTGCCATAGAGTCATAGTCATAGAGTGATACAGCATGAAAACAGGCCTTTTGGCCCAACTTACCATCACCGACCAACACTCGTCGGTGATGGTAAGTTGGGCCAAACTCCATCTACACTCGTCCCACCTGTCTGCGTTTGGCCCATATCTTTCTAAACATATCCTATCCACGTACCTGTCCAAAAGCTTTTTATACGTTGTGAAATTACCTGTCTCAACAACCTCATTCCAACAGCTCATTCCATACACCCACCACCCTTTGTGTGAAAACGTTGCCCCTCAGGTTCTATTAAATCTTTTCTCCCCTCATCTTAAACCTACAGTATATCTTCTGCTTTTTGGTTTCCCTACTCTGGGAAACCAAAAGGACTCTGCATTTACCCTATCTATTCCCCTCATGATCTTATCCTTCTCTATAAGATCCTCCTCATCCTCATCCTCATCCTCCTGCGCTCCAAGGAATAAGGGCCTTGACTGCTCAATCTCTCCCTATAGCTCAGGCCCTCCTGGCAACATTCTCGTAAATTTCCACCCTCTGCACCCTTTCCAGCTCAACAACATCTTTCCTATAGCAGGGTGACAAAAACTGAACATAATACTCCAAATGTGGCCACACCAACGTCTTGTACAATTGTAGCATCATCTTCCAACATCTATACTCAAGACCGATGAAGGCCAATGGTGCTGAAAGCCTTTTGTCCACTAATTTACACTCCTAGATCCCTGTGCTACACCATTCCCCAGAACCTTGCCATTCATTGTGTAGGTCTGACCCACAGACCCCAATCAGTGAGGAGAGGGGAAAAATCATCCTCCACGATCATCCTTATCACAGGGGCTCTGCAAGGATGCGTTCTCAACCCGCTTATTTACTCCTTGTACACCCACGACTGTGCAGCCATGTACAAATCTAATCCAATTTTTGAATTCGCAGACAACACCACCATTGTGGGCTGGATATCAAATAATGATGAGACGGAGTATAGGAGGGAGATTCAGAACCTCTTGTCCTGGTGTTGAGACAACAACCTTTCTCTCAATGTCAGCAAGATAAAGGAGACAATGCTGGGCTTCAGGAAGGGAAGCGGTCCACATGCTCCAGTTTGCATTGACGGTGCCGAAGTAGAGATGGTTGAAAACTTCAAATTCCAAGGAGTCAATATCACCAACAACTTCTCCTGGACCACCCATATTGAAGCAACGACCAAGAAAGCGCACCAATGCCTCTACTTCCTTAGAAGGCTTAGGAAGTTTGGCATGTCCCCTACAACTCTCACCAACTTCTACAGATGCACCATAGAAAGCATTTTATCGGGATGCATCACAGCTTGGTTTGGAACAGCTCCATCCAAGACCGCAAGAAATTGCAGCAAATTGTGGAAGCAGCCCAGACCATCACATACACCAACTTCCCTTCTATTGACTCCATTTATACCTCATGCTTCCTCGGCAAGGCCAGCAGCATAATCAAGGATGAGTCGCACCCTGACCACTCGTCTCCCCTCTCCCATCAGGTAAAAGGTATAGAAGTGTGAAAACACACACCTCTAGATTCAGGGACAGTTTCTTCCCAGCTGTTATCAGGCAACTGAATCATCCTACCATGACCAAAGTGCAGTGCTGAACTACTATCTACCGCTTTGGTGAGTCTCGGACTATCCTTGATTGGAATTTGCTGGCTTTACATAGAAACATAGAAACATAGAAAATAGGTGCAGGAGTAGGCCATTCAGCCCTTCGAGCCTGCACCGCCATTCAATATGATCATGGCTGATCATCCAACTCAGTATCCTGTACCTGCCTTCTCTCCATACCCCCTGATCCCTTTAGCCACAAGGGCCACATCTAACTCTCTCTTAAATATAGCAAATTAACTGGCCTCAACTACCTTCTGTGGCAGAGAATTCCAGAGACTCACCACCCTCTGTGTGAAAAATGTTTTCCTCATCTCGGTCCTAAAGGAATTCCCCCATATCCTTAGACTGTGACCCCTTGTTCTGGACCTCCCCAACATCGGGAACAATCTTCCTGCATCTAGCCTATCCAACCCCTTAAGAATTTTGTAAGTTACCTTGCACTAAACATCATTCCCTTATCATGTATCTATACTCTTTAAATGGTTCAATTGTAATCAATGTATTGCCTTTCTGCTGACTGGTTAGCGAGCAACAAAAGCATTTCCTGTATCTCGGTGTACGTGACAATAAACACAACTAATCTACATATAAAGCAAAGTCCTCCCTTCATTGGACTTCACAAAATGCAACACCTCACACTTATCTATTTTAAATTCCATTAACCACTCCTCAACCCACTTGCCCACCCGATCAAGATTCTGCTACAATCTTTGACAACCATCTTCACTATCTACAATACCACTCACTTTAGTGTCATCTGTAAACTTGCTAATCATGCCTTGTACATTCTCATCCAAACCATTGATATAGATGACAAACAGCAATGGGCCCAGCATTGCACGCTGAGGCACACCACCAGTCACATCCCTCCTGTCCAAGAGACAACCTTCCACCATCACCCTCTGCTTCCTTCTATGAAGCCAATTTTCTATCCAAAAACTTCATTCTTCCATCCTTGATTAAAAAATGCAGCAAATGGAAACAGGACCTTCAACCCACTGTGTCCACGTCGACCATTGACCGATCACCTGTGCCCACTAATTCTGTTGTACACTTTCACGACAACTCCATACACACTTGTGACAATTTTAGTGAGGCCAACTAATCCAACAAACCCGTACATGTTTGAAACGTGGATGGATCCCGGAGCACCCGAAGGAAACCCATGCAGGCCACAAGGGGAACATGCAAACTCCATACAGACAGCATCTGAGATCTGGACCCTGCTCTCTGGCATTGTAAGGAAGCAGTTCTACCAGCTGCACTGCTGTGCCATCCTCAGCCTCTATACCGTCCCATATGAAACAGCTGAAGCTGTTGTTGAAGACAAAAACATCTAAACTGCTCAATCAAAAGGCTGCATTCCTGAACTGTGGCAATCTGTTTGTTGAAGGTTCTTCATCAAAGGCCTGTCTCACGGTGCGAGTTGACCCACAAGTGACCCCGAGTTTTCACTCGAGGTAATCACATGTAATCAACGTAGCGGGAACATCAGAACTTAAGAGCGCAACTTAGCGACTCGTGGCACTAACGGCAGGTACCTGTGAAACTTGTTAACTTGTGAAAAAATTCAAACATGTTTGATGTTTCCCACGAGTCACATTTACTGTTCAAGTTAAAAATGGAAACATTTAAACTCGTTATAATAACGTAGTGGCCCGTGCCTTTACCTTAGTGACTCGTGAGTCTACCGTGGGCTCTCTTTAAATTATTTCAGTGCCATTCACCCTCGAGTCTTAATCATAAAATTTAATTCACCCTCGACTACATTTTCATTGTTTTTTTGGTAATTTTCGTCTTATTTTCCCTTGTGTACAATTTTATATATAATGTATTTTTGTCAAATGAGCAAAATACATGTATGAACTCATTTCGTAAGTGTTTATTTTATTCAGCTTTTTTAACATCCTAAAAATATGTTAAAAAAACGTAGTGAAAAAAAAGTTTAATTACCACTGGAGTTGCAAAATCATTCTATTAGAATGATAAAAAAAAACATTCCAACATCTAAACACTGGGCTACAGCCCTGTCCTACCCTTTTGGGCTTTGATTACTGCAGTTATTTCTCGGAAAATTAGCTATAAAAACCATGGAGTGTGTGATTTAATATATTTTTCTCCAACTAATATAACTTTCTATAACCCTCTCCGAAAGCTCACAAAACCACCAAATATCAACTTTGGTAGCTACATTTCTACACAAAATAAATTGCAGTTCAACAGTTGCATACGGCGATCCTCCAGTGTTGCCATTTATAAATGTATGATCACACTAGCTCGTCTGGTCTTCCCTAAATGGTTATATTACAGTAAATTTGGGAAATATCCTGTTACTTTGAAATTAGAAAACCATAGGTATAGATAAAAAAAAATATCAAAGTTCCAGCTCCACTGCCATTAAAACCAATGAGCTTACTAACCACTTTAATGGCAATGTATTTTTTTAAGTATAGAAAACAAAATCTGGATAAATTATGTCATTCACCCTTCACCCACCCCTCTAGTTTCATTCACTCCATAAAACAATTTCATTTGTGCTTGGGTGAATCATTCACCAGTTTAAGAAGCACTGATATAGCGCGTTGCATCTGAAAAGTGAAATCAGACTTCAGGAAGGGTGTCCGAACTTCCGGACAGCAATGGGCCGTGCGTCGCTGCTTTCTGAGATGAATCAATGAACGTTGGATTTTCCTGACGCGTAGATTTACAATCAATAGCGATTACAAGATCACAGGTTTCCTGATTTACAGCCTGTAAACGATCACAACCATCGCCCGGTCACAGCCCACGTTGATCAGTCCGAACTAACATCATCAGCGTGAATAGAGTATTCACAAAGGGATTTTTTTTCCTCTTCCAAGTACATTCTATAAGTTGATTGCTGGGTTTTCTCCGCTCTATCTTTCGCTCAGGCGCCTTTCCTCCCCTTCCATCAGTTTACGATTCACTTCTCTCCACTATCTTTCCTCTCAGATCATATTCTCGCTCTTTTTTTAACTCATCGGGCAGGCAGCATCACTGGAGAGAAGGAATTGGTGATGGGATTACATTGTGCTGTTTGATCGCCCCCTGTCAGCTCCAGCTTTTTGTGTCTATCTTCGGTTTAAACCGGCATCTTTAGGCAGTTCCTATCCTACACTTTATTCCTTTCTTAGTGTCTTCTGGGCAAATGTTGCTTTCTACACGAACAGTCTTGGATGATATTTTGTGTGTGTGTGAGAGAGAGAGAGAGAGAGAGAGAGAGAGAGAGAGTGTGTCTGAAGGGGTTGTTCCTCAAGTTCTGGTTGCATATTAGTCCCACGATTCTAGTGTTCGGACACAAGGCAGGGAGTGGGGAGAGCCGAGTGGGGGGGGGAAACTTCCCTGTCGGTTTGCTCCTGGGCCTGGCCAAGATGGCCATTCGCGGGTCCAGGCAGCGGGCGGTCGATGGTCAGGCTAGAGTCGGCTGCCTGCCCCTTTTCCGGGCCTACGTCCGTGCACGTGTGTCCCTGGAGCGGGAACATGCGGTGTCCACAGGGACACTGGAGGCCTTCCGTGGGCGCTGGTCACCGCGTGGGGTTCAGTGTATTGTGAACATTGATTGTATTGTTGTACTATAATGATTTTATATAGTGCCATTTTTGATTATGGTTTGATGTGTTGTATTATATGATTGTGTCAATAAAGTTTTTGAAACTAAAAAAAAAAAAAAAAAAATGAATGTGTGTGTGAATAGGCATAGTTTAGGAGATGCCGTGGTTTACATTGGCATTGCCCTCTTGAGATCCCTTTGTGGCGGAGAGCGCTGACCGGTAACCCTGGGTCTTGCGGTCCGGCCAAGAGGAGGTGATGTGGACACGGTTTCAGTTATAGTTCTAGAGGAACATTGCTTCCGATCGATGTCTCTTATGCACTCCTCAGAAGAACTGGGTGCGCTCTTCACCATTATGACTCCGATCAGATCAGGTTTCTGATGTGAACAACTAACTTCTTCCCTATTTCTCCTTCCCCCCCCCCCCCCCCCCCCATTTCCCTCTCCTCCTCGGCGCTCTTGTTCACTCACACCCTCCCTCCCTCCCCTTCCTCCCTCTCGCAGGGCTTGGTTCAAAGGGGGCAACAAGCCAAGCGGGGCACGGTCTGAACCCTCTCTGAAAACGAGCGCAAAGAGAAAAAAAAAGTATTGACTAGCGCTCCAAACTTTGTTTAAAATAAGTAAATGCGACCTTGGCTAATAATTTAAAAAGAAAACCTTATACAAAACCAACACCCTACAAACTCTCTGTCTCTCACGCTGCCTGTTGTCTTGTGGGGGGTCTGTGTCGGAGAGAGGGGGTGTGGGTGTGGAGGGGACCCGATGTGAATGTTACCACTAAAGGATGGCGAGGTTGGGCTCTGAGCTGCAGTGGGAGAGAGCAGAGAGAGAGCGAGAGAGGGAGGGAGAGAGAGTGCGTGTATATAAGTTATATACAACGGGCTTGTACGCGGTGTCAAGAGAGGTTTCCTTTGTTCTCGTCCGGGGCTTGTGAGAGATCGGAGAGAATTAACCCTCCCTTGCACACCACTCCTAACCCAAGAGCCTTGTCATCCCTGACAGATTAATGACGCCCCCCCCTTCCCCAACTTCCCTCCACCTCAACTCATGCCTGGCACCAAAGTTGGTCATAGAGTTATAGTCATAGGTCATAGAGTTATAGAGTGATACATTGTGGAAACAGGACCTTCAGCTCAACTTGCCCACACAGACCAGCATGTCCCAGCCACACTAGTCCCATCTGCCTGCGTATAGTCCATATCCCTCCAAACCTGTCCTATCCATGTAACCGTCTAGCTGTTTCTTAAATGTTGGGATAGTTCATGCCTCAACTACCTCTATCTACTAGCAGCTTGTTTAAGAAGGAACTGCAGATGCTGAAAAATCAAAGGTAGACAAAAGTGCTGGAGAACTCAGCAGGTGCAGCAGCAACTATGGAGCGAAGGAAATAGGTAACGTTTCTGGCAAAAACCCTTCTTCAAACTAATGTATGGTGGGGGGGGGGGGGGGGAAGAAGAAAGGAGAAAGGAAGAGGAGGAGCCCGAGGGCTGAGGGAGAGCTGAGGGGAGGAGACAGCAAAGGTTACCGGAAATTGGAGAAGTCAATGTTTATGCCGCTAGGGTGCAGACTGCCCCCTATGGAATATGAAGTGCTGCTCCTCCAATTTCCAATGGTGCTCACTCTGGCCATGGAGGAGGCCCAGGACAGAAAGGTCGGATTCAGAATAGGAGGGGGAGTTGAAGTGCTGAGCAACCGGAGATCAGGTTGGTTATTACAGACTGAGCGGAGGTGTTCGGCGAAACAATCGCCAAGCCTACGCTTGGTCTCACCGATGTAGATCAGCTGACATCTAGCAGCTTGTTCCATACACCCACTACTCTTTGTGTGAAGGGTGATTCATTGGTGATTAAAGATGCAGCTTATTGAACATTCAGCTGGAAACAAATACTCCATAATCCATCTGACCTACTTGTGAATAATGGACATGCTTTGGAGAGTAAGCAGATGTGTCTACTGTTAATGGAGACCCTTGGGTGATGATCCCATCCCCACTAAAGTGGGACGAACAAAATTTAAAAATAAAATGTAAAGGCTTACTACACAGTTGACCCAGTTTTACCTCAGCCATCACTTAGTACCAGATATTCTCACAAGGTGTTCCAATACCACTTACGTGAACAGATTTATACATGCGGCACTACAAAGAGACTTTATTATTGTATCAGCTTATAATGATCAAAAGCTTATACTCCCTCCAGAGTGTGTGATTTGTGTTTGCTCAGTTGCAGTCTTCTTGATGTATGCCACTGAGAATAGGTACCTCAGATGCATAGACCATTATATAAGCAGAACAGATCATGGATGTGAAAAGATACTTTAGAATTGCAGTTCAAATCCAGTTATTTTTTACCTGGCTACTACATCAAGAAATAGCGGGATTGGTGGGGACACCGGATAATGGCATTTCAGAACAGAGACCCAGGTATGGATTCAGCCCCATCCTTCTGTATATTCACAAAGGGCTTGCTCTGCCCTCCATTCTCTTGTTTCTTAATGTCTATCTGGTTAAGTAATAAGCAGAATAAATTGGACTTTTGGATTCACATCCAGAGATGTGAGTTCAAATCCTATGATGCTACTAAACAATTTGGAATTTAAAAGAGACATCTTTGTACGACCATTAAACTGTGGAATTTTGTAATACCACAACAAACAGTATGTCCAGTGAGGCTGTCTTTTAGTTTAGTTTTGAGATACAACGTGGAAACAGGACCTTCGGCCCACTGAGTCTGCACCGACCAGCGATCCCCGCACATTAACACCACCCTACACTTGAGGTGTCAAGTGGATCAAACCATGTTCTCTGGTCCGGCAAGGTGGCAGTTCTCCCAGCTGCACCACTGTACCTCAGTCCTTTGTGAAGCAACATAAATTGCAGGGTTTATTTCGTCAATATTTCTGAGGAGCACTTGTGAAAATAGGGTTGAGGTGATTGTTTTCCAACAGCCCACAGCCATCTTCCTCAATATTAATAGGAAGGAACTGCACAAGCTGGTTTAAACTGAAGATGGACACGATATGTTGAAGTAACTCAACGAGACAGGCAGCATCACTGGAGAGATGGAATGGGTGACGTTTCGGGTCGAGACCCTTCAGTCTGAAGACGGATCTTGACCCAAAACGTCACCCATTCCTTATCTCCAGAGGTGCTGTCCCGATGAGTTACTCCAGCATTTTGTGTCTATCTTCCTGAAGGGTCTGTCCCACTTTCACGACCTAATTCACGACCTAATTTGCCTTTGACTCATACTCGCAGCATGGTCATCACGAGGGTCGTAGGAGGTCGTAGGTAGGTCGTAGCAGGCCATGATGCTAGTCGTAGGTACTCGTGACAACAAGTAGGTCAGGGCATTTTTCTAGCCTGATGAAAAATGGCCACGAGTAAAGAAGGTTGTGAATTAGGTCGTGAAAGTGGGACAGGCCCTTGAATATTAGCACTGTCTCCAGCTGGTAGAGAGCTTTCCCCTAATACCCATTTGTGGTAATTTTACCAGGTTTTCCCCATGCCAAAACTTGGTACGACGCTAACCCGTCTTCACAGGAATCATTCATCAAAGTCTCATCAAGTTTATTGTGGTACGTACAAGTATGATGGAGTGCAGGTATAATGAAAATCTTCATAGAAGCAGCATCATGGGCATGTTTCCTGTTTTTCAAGCATTTTGCCTGGCCAGCTGAGATCCGAACCTTTTGCACTGTTATTTGGCATAATGTTTTACTTGTGCTATCTAGACTAATTGCTTAGTAACCTATTCAAGTGTAACGCTCATATGATGAAGGGCTGCCTTTTTTGTAAAACCACTTCCAATAATTGCCTTATAAAATATGGTTAAAGACGGTTTTCACAAAGCACTTACAATTTTGGGTTATTAATCTATGATTCCAGCAAACGCACATTTATTCCCCCAGTTATTTTATAGTTATTGACTCCAGAACTGAACAAGCTACTCTCCAGAGAGCACCACATACCATCCACAACATGATACTGTGATGTCTACTGTTTTATGGAGACCTCGGGTGATGATCCCATCCCCACTAAAGTGGGACAAACAAGGTTTAAAATAAAATGTAACGGCTTACTACACAGTTGACCCAGTTTTACCTCAGCCATCACTTAGAACCAGATATTATCTCAAGGTGTTCCAATACCACTTTACGTGAAACAGATTTTACACCAATTACCTGAGCGGCACTACAAAGAGACTTTATTATTGTATCAGCTTATATTGATCAAAAGATTTTACTCCATCCAAATTGTGTGATTTGTGCTTCCTCTGATGCAATCTTCTTGATGTACTGTATGCCACTGAGATTTGGTACCTCAGATGGATAGACCATTATATGAGTGGAAGAGGTCATGGATGTGAAGTGATATTTTAGAATTGCAGTTCAAATCCAGCTATTTTTTTACCTGGCTACTGTATCAAGAACTCGCGGATTGGTTGGGGACACTGGACAATGGAATCTCAGAGTGGAGATCCGGGCACGGATTCACCCCCATGCTTCTGTGTATTCCACAAAGGGCTTGCTCTGCCCTCCATTCTCTTGTTTATTAATGGCTATCTGGTCAAGTGATAAGCAGAATAAATTCGATTTTTGGATTCACATCCAGAGAAGTGAGTTCAAATTCTACTAAATAGTTTGGAATTTAAAACAGACATCTTCGTACGACCATTAAAGTGTGGAATTTTGTAATACCACAACAAACAGTACGTGCAGTGAGGTTGTCTTTTAGTTAGGTTTAGAGATACAGCACGGAAACAGGCTCTTCGGCTCACTGAGTCCGCACCGAACAGCGATCATTAACACTGCCCTACACACACTGGGGACAAGTTACACTTATACCAAGTATACAAACCTAAGCCAATTGACATACAAACCTGTACATCTTTGGAGTGTCGGAGGAAACTGAAGAGCTCAGAGAAAACCCACGGGGTCACAGGGAGAACGTACAAGCTCCGCACGGACAGCTCCCGTAGTCGGGACCGAACGCAGGTCTCTGGCGCTGCAAGCGCTGTAAAGCAGCAACTCTACCGCTGTGCCACCGTGCCGGCCGTCTTCCTTCATGACCTGGTGTGGTCTATATGTGCTCCCCACCCTTAGCAAGGTGGTTGATTTTGAGGTGACCTCTGAAATGGCCTAGGTAGTTCTTCATGAATTAAGACGCACAACCTGAAATCCAGAGGACCATTTGACATTGAGCTAGAAACCATCTTCAAGCCCAGCAAACCTGATATAACCAGAGGCAAATAGCTAATCAGTTTTCCAGAGTAGGTCAAGCTAAGATTTCAGGGTGAAAGGGAGATGATTTAAATGGGATCTTTAGTTGGTGACTGGAATGTGTCACCGGAATTGGTGAAGGCAAGTACAGCAGCAACATTTAAGAGGCATCAGGACAGGGACTTGATTGAACAGGGCTTATAGGAACATGGACTTAATGCAGTCAAGTACCATAATATATGGTAGATGGGCATAATGGTTGGGACAGGATGAAGGGCCTGTTCTATGCATGGCAACTCTCTGACAGTTTGTCATGTCCCATCAGCAGGATTAACCCACGAGATGAACAATACAATGGGATGGGGTGGGAGGGACTAATCGTAGTAGTCTTCAACATTTTCCTAGTCCTCATCACGTCTCATAGCATCAGATCAATCTTTGGCAAAGACACCTTTAGGGGGCACGGTGGTGCAGCAGTAGAGATACTGCCTTACAACACCAGAGACCCGGGTTCGTTCCCAGCCAAGGGTGCTTGTCCACACAGAGTTTGTACTTTCTCCCCATAACCTGCGTGGATTTTCTCCGAGATCTTTGTTTTCCTCCCACACTCCAAAGATGTACAGGTGTGTAGGCTAATTGGCTTGGTATAAATGTAAAATGTCCCTCGTGTGTTAGTGTGCGGGGATCGGGTGCAGACTCAGTGGGCCGAAGGGCCTGTTTCCGCGCTGTATCTCTAAACTAAATTAAACACCTCCCACTGATCACTGTCTTCCCCTCAGTTCAGTGAAACAACACAAAGGAAGCATTGAAAGTAGCAATGACACAGAAGGTCCTCTGGGTGGGGACTTTAATATCCAGCACCAAACGTGGAATGGCAGCATCATAGGAACACTAGAAAAAGATGCTGGTTAGAAGTAGGCCATTTAGCTGCAAAAGCCTACACCACCATTCATTATAATCATGGCTGATCTGCCTCAGGCCTCATCCTGCCCTCTGTGCCGGTTCCCCACAGCAATTCCATGATCTTTCAAAATGTATCTTCCTCGCAAATATCCTCAATGGTGCGGCCTCCACAACCCCTTGGGTAGAGAATTCCAGAGACTCACCATCCTCGCGGAGAAGGCTTTTCTCAGCTCCTCCAGTTTTAAATGATCCTAGTCTAGTTTAGTTTTAGTTTAGTTTAGAGATACAAGCGCGGAAACAGGCCCTTCGGCCCACTGAGTCTGCCTCCACCAGCGATCTCCGCACACTATTACGCGAAGGACAATTTACTCTTCTACCAAGCCAATTAACCTACAAACCTGTACATCTTTGGAATGCGGGAGGAAACCAGAGCACCCAGAGAAAACCCAATGTAGTCACGGGGAGAACGTACAAACTCTGCACAGACTACCCAAAAAAGGGACGATTTTGTAACTATACAATCCTCCTAATAGTGGAACCATCAACTCTGGATCTATATGTTTCAATAAGGTCACCATAGGTTGGGCTGGGCTGATTGCATCTGAGCCAGGTTGTGAACTAACCAACAGGTGGATAAACCTATGCGATCTCCCACTAACTAAAGTCCCTGTTAAATCTGTCTGTGATGGTATTGGTTTCGTTGTCGAGGCAAATTCCTTTCTTCACTCCAGGGACATTCTCTATTGTGCTGTGTGGCTCAGCAATTGTGCTGAACAGGATCACACAGATTTTGTCTGTAGTAGGTTTGGAGTTGTTTAGCTCTGTGCATGGCAAGCTGCTCTTGCTGTTTATTTCCCCCTTCTTAACAAGGAGCTTTATTCATTCACTGTATTCACAGTACAAAGACTTTCAACAGTTACATTACATCGGTCAGTCATTATGATACAATAGTACCATCCATATCAGCAAAACATTCGAAGCCCCCCCCCCCCACGCGGCAACCAGCGTTCACGGAAGGCCTGCAGCTTCCCCGTGGACTTCAGTTGTTCCATCTCCAGGGACATGTGAGCACGGACATAGGCCTGGTAGAGGGGCAGGCAGCCGACTCTGGTGTGACCATTGACTGCCCGCTTCCAGGACCTGTGGATGGCCGCCTTGGCCAGGCCCAGGTGCAAACCCACAGGGAGATCCCACCCACTGATTGACCCTCCCCGGCTTGTGCTGCTTTTTGTGTGAGGAGTCCTGATTTGCTGCTTCACCCACTTGTGGATATTTAATGAGGAAGATGATACATTTTGAAAGATCGGGGAATTTAGTGCTGAGGGGACTTGGCACAGATGAGGATGTGATGCTGGTGGCAGATTAGCCATGATGGTATTAAATGGTGGGGTAGGCTTGAGGGGCTGAATGGCCCACTTCTATGCCTTTTTTCATGCGTACGTATTTTTAGTTGTGCCTAGTGCTGCTTCCAGCATGTATTTTTCCACACCTCGCTGAACCAGGGTTAATCCACTGGCTTGATGATTATGCCAGGCTATGAGTTTATAGATTAAGGGGTGCTGATGGCCGATATCACTTTTGTGTCATTGTTTGACAAGCAAGCACATGCAGTTCTAGCAGTTTCTACATTATAAACTGTCCCACTGAGCTATATCCTCAAGGGTATGAGCCTGAAGATGGGTCCCGACCTGAAACATCACCTACCCATGTGTAGGAAGGGACTGCCGATGCTGGTTTTAAACCTAAGTTAGACACAAAAAGCTGCAGTAACTCAACGTCAGACCGCAGCTCAGGAGGAAAGGAATATGTGACATTTCCGGTCGAGACCCTTCTTCAGACTTCAGACTGGTCTGAGAATGGTCTCAACCCGAACGTCACCTTTTCCATTTCGCCAGAGATGCTGTTTGGACCCGCTGAGTTACTCCAGCTTTTTTTGTCGACATCGCTACACATGTTCTCCTGAGTTTACGCCTGATCCGCTTTGTTCCTCCAGCACTTGGGTCATTTTTTCTAAACCAGCAATTGCAGTTCCTGTTTCTACCTCCACATTGTGGCTTAGCCTGAATTGTGCTGTGTGTGGAATTTCAATGTGGAATTGAGGTGTTGAAAGTGATCTTGTTTTCAATAGTTAAAGAGCATCTCGAGCATAGTCACCAGTTTGTTGGTGTATTTTTTAAAGACTTAATCACTTGTGATTATTGAATTAATCTTCAGAAGTCCTAGCTTGGTGCAATATTTCATGTGCAAATTTCAAGGAGCTTCTCAAGAACATACAGATGTTCTGCACTTTAATCCTGCAAATGTTAGCCTTTAATTTTTACAAGAACACCCCGACTAATCTGAATAGAGCTTTGAGGATTTCTTGGAGAGAAAAGGTGGGTTCAGAAGCAGTTATGTAGATGCACCATGTGAAGCAAGCTGGGAAGTTAAGGATGAATGAACTGACAAGGTTTGATATGCACTTTGATGTTAAGTCTTTGATCTCTTTTTATCAGTCAGCCAGAAATAGCAATTTTTTTTCACTGGAGCAGAAATGCTGATGAACGAAACAGTTTTGCTCCCGTGCGCACACACTGATCAGGCCTTTTAGGCAGAAAGTGTAGAATGCAGCGCAAAGGAAATAATCCGCAGCAAGATTCTTCATTGTCCATTCACTTCTGGTTATCGCAGTTCATTGTCTCCTCCACAGAATTGAAGGGACATCAATATTCCAGCTGGCTATAACATGGCCATAAACTGGTTCCAGTTCATGGAATTCATTCATTCATCATCATTGAAAACATTAGCGATGCAGTGGTGCTGGTTTCCAACGGAAGATTATAACATTTTCCGTGATGGACGCACCACACATCTCTGTCCTCCAGTTCCAGCGGAATTCTGCCGCTGGAAGTATAGAATTTTGGTATGCGTGCTTTATCATCATTCCTTGCAATGCCATGTACGACAGTGATCGCAACTTCTACTGAAGTGTGGATGGCCATTGTCTCGCTAGAAGCTTATCCGCCCTTTGATAGGTCTTATTTTTGGATCTGCTGGGGGTCCACAGCCCCCTCCTCACCTGCCAAACCAAATTTGGTGGAGACAGTTTAGTAGTCGGCAGGTAGCACGGATTACATGGTACTCGTGGCGGGGGGAACTCCCCCAGACCTGACATGGAAGCTGTTAGATAAACAGTAGTTTCAGTTGAAGGATGGGGTCAGGCCCCCGATCCCTTTAGCCACAAGGGCCACATCTAACTCCCTCTTAAATATAGCCAATGAACTGGCCTCAACTAACTTCTGTGGCAGAGAATTACACTGATTCAACACTCTCTGTGTGAAAAATGATTTTCTCATCTCGGTCCTAAAAGACTTCCCTCTTATCCTTAAACAGTGACCCCTTGTTCTGGACTTCCCCAACATCGGGAACAATCTTCCTGCATCTAGCCTGTCCAACCCCTTAAGAATTTTGTAAGTCTCTAAAAGATCTCCCCTCAATCTTAAAAATTCCAGCGAGTACAAGCCGAGTCTATCCAGTCTTTCTCCATATGAAAGTCCTGCCATCCCAGGATGCAGTCTGGTGAACCTTCTCTGTACTCCCTCTATGGCAAGAATTGCCTCAGATTATGAGACCAAAACTGTACGCAATACTCCAGGTGTGGCCTCACCAAGACCCTGTACAACTGCAGTAGAACCTCCCTGCTCTTATACTCAAATCCTTTTGCTATGAATGCTAACATACCATTCGCTTTCTTCACTGCCTGCTGCACCTGCATGCCTACTTTCAATGATTGGTGTACCATGACACCCAGGTCTCGCTGCATCTCCTCTTTTCCTAATTGGCCACCATTCAGATAATAGTCTACTTTCCTGTTTTTTGCCAACAAAGTGGTAACCTCACATTCATCCACATTAGACTGCATATGCCAAGCATTTGGCCTACTCACCCAAAATCCAAGTCACCTTGCATCCTCCTAGCATCCTCCTCACAGCTCTAACACAGCCACCCAGCTTCGTGTCATCCGCAATGTGGAGATGTTGCATTCAATTCCCTGATCTAGATCATTAATATATATTGTAAATAGCTGGGGTCCCAGCTCTGAGCCTTGCGGTACCCTACTAGTCACTGCCTGCCATTCTGAAAAGGACCCGTTTACTCCTACTCTTTGCTTCCTGTCTGCCTGCCAGTTCTCTATCCACATCAATACTGAACCCCCAATACCATGTGCTTTAAGTTTGTATACTAATCTCTTATGTGGGACATTGTCAAAAGCCTTCTGAAAGTCCAGATATAACACATCCACTGGTTCTCCCTTATCCACTCTACTAGTTACATCCTCAAAAATTCTATAAGATTCGTCAAACATGAATTACCTTTCATAAATCCATGCTGACTTTGGCCAATGATTTCACCACTTTCGAAATGTGCTGCTATCCCATCTTTAATAACTGACTCTAGCATTTTCCCCACTACCGATGTTAGACTAACTGGTCTGTAATTCCCCGTTTTCTCTCTTCCTCCCTTTTTAAAAAGTGGGGTTACATTAGCTACCCTCCAATCCTCAGGAACTACTCCAGAATCTAAAGAGTTTTGAAAAATTATAAATAAGGCATCCACTATTTCTGTAGCTACTTCCTTAAGTACTCTGGGATGCAGCCTATCGTGCCTGGGGATTTATCAGCTTTAAACCATTCAATTTACCTAACATCACTTCGTGGCTAACCTGGATTTCACTCAGTTCCTCTACCTCATTTCACCCCGGTCCCCTGCTATTTCCGACAGATTATTTATGTCTTCCTTAATGATGCCAGAACCAAAGTAGTTATTCAATTGGTCTGCCATGCCCTTGTTCCCCATGATCAATTCACCAGTTTCTGACTGCAAGGGACCTACATTTGTTTTAACTAATCTTTTTCTCTTCACATATCTATAAAAACATTTGCAGTCAGTTTTTATGTTCCCTGCAGTTTTCTTTCATAATCTATTTTCCTTTCCTAATCAAGCCCTTTGTCCCCCTCTGCTGGACTCTGTACCAGCGACTACTGAATTTCCTCCCAGTCCTCTGGTAGGCTGCTTTTTCTGGCTAATTTGTATGCTTCAATGAAAGTGAGGTTAGTTTGTGTTATGGTCTGGGCACAATTCGCTGTAATTTCTTGTGGTCTTGGATGCAGCTGTTCCCAAACCAAGCTGTGATCAAAACACAACTGCAGTAGCTTCAGTCATGGGCATACTCTTCCCTTCTTTCCAACAGAATGAACTTCAGAGACAGGGTTCAACATAATGCAGTAAATGTAGCACCTTTAATGCCACATACCATGGATGTATTTCTAGGCATCTAGATTTAATCTTGTAATATAAACTGATGCAAAAACAAATGTCTGCCACCTTCTTTTCTTGAAAGTGAATGCTTTTATAAATGTTTCACTGTCACCAAAGAGGTAGTGTGAAGGAAGGAACTGCCGATGCTGGTTTACACTGAAGATAGACACAGATGCTGGAGTACTCAGCGGGACAGGCAGCATCTCCGGATAGAAGGAATGGGTGACGTTTTGGCTTGAGATCCTTCTTCAGATCTGAAACGTCCCCCCTTCCTTCTATCCAGAGAAGCTACCTGTCCCACTGAGTTACTCCAGTGTTTATTGTGTCTACCAAAGAGATAGTCCCTGGAAAAAAAATAGCAAATAGCAATGCATGATCATCTATTGCCTACTCAATGTTAATCCAGGAAACCCACACAGAGACATCAGCAAGAGTAATATTGTTACTTCCATCTTTGAACAATATCCTACATTAGTTAAAGGTAAGCACATGATCCTAAAGGGGGACTTTGGCTAAGATAGTGCAGAGATGATCCAGAATAATACTGTGGAACAAAGAACAGTGTGTGGACATAAAGGAAACTTTACACCAAGATTGTCTAATATTATATGTTTATGTTGAAGGAGATACAAAGAACACACTCCACTTAGTCTGCTTAAACCTGCACGATCTCCCGGTTGCTAAACATTCCCACCACTGACATTTCTGTCCTGGGCCTCATCCATTGTCAGAGTGAGGCCCAGAGCAAATTGGAGGAACAGACCTCATATTTTGCTTGGGTCGATCCTTGTCCCTGCTGCTGCTAGCGCTGTAAGGCAGCTACTCTTACTGCTCCATCACCATGCCGCCTGCTCTGGTCTTCATCAAGTAGAATTTCTTGTGGCACCATAGTCCTCATTGTACAGACAATTGTTTTATTACCAAGAGTCTTATTGCATTGATTGTCCTCTTATCCTACCACTAGACTTAGTCTGATGGTCAACTACTGCAGAAATATAATGCCAGGTTACAGGTACAGATACATTGTCCATGGCCACAAGAAGGGTCTTTCTCAGTTTCCAGTCCAAGGTATTTGATTGAGAGCTGACATGGAACATATACTTGCATTCAACGGCACCCTACACCATGTAGGACAGCCCACACTCCTCATACATATCTGCTTGCTCCACCTGTTTCTCTCTGGCAGTTACAAATGGGCATAAAGTACCTTATTGAGAATGTCTCTGCAAGCTGCACAAGGTATCTCAGAGTTCCATCTCCAACGGGGAAGATTCATGCACTTAAAATATTCAAATCCCATGGCCACCTTCACACTCAACACCATGCGGGCCTTTTGTCTTACTTTGGGATTGCAAGCGTGGCAGATTTCAATGTCGATACGATAAGATAGAACTTTATTTCCCCAGGAGGGAAATTGGTCTGCCAAAGTCATAAAATGATACATGAAACATGAAATTAAAGTGATGAGTGGAAAGGGTTGGGGATATGCAAAGGTTGGGGAGAGAGGGGGTTGGTGGTGAGGGGGGGGGGGGGGGGGGGGGGTGGGGGTTGAAGGGAGTCAGTTCTACCCCATGACAGAAGGGGAGGAGGAGTTGTACAGTTTGATAGCCACAGGGAAAATGGATCACTTGTGGCTTTCTGTCCTGCATCTTGGTGGAACAGTCTGTTGCTGAAGGTGCTCCTCAGGTTCACCAGTGTATTATGGAGGGGGTGAGCTATATCGTCCAAGATGCTCCGCAGTTGAGGAGCATCCTCCCCTCGAAGACCATCTCTAATCTTCGATCCTCTAATTGATGCACGAGTATCTCAAACCTCTGACAAGAGCATTTTGATATGAAGTATTAGCTCTGATTCTTTTCCCACAAATACTGTCCGACCACCGTGTGTTCACAAAATGTTCTGCTTTTTGTTTGGGCTTTCAGCATCTGCAGCATTTTGGATTTTCAAAGATTCATTGTTGCTGAAGTTGGTGTTGGGGGGGTTTGGGTTGGAGGAGGAGGGGAGGGGGGAGGGGGTGTAAACCTTTCCTTCAACGGCCTTTGGTGGATGTGGCCTCAAACAAGGTGTGGCTCTTCCTCTATTCTTCCCACTGCTGATAGCTATATCTGCTGTCATGCTCATCCTCAAAATGACAGCTGACTATTAGATGCATATAGTACACAGTACAGCACAAGAACAGGCCCTTCGGCCCATAATGTCTGTGCCAAACATAATGCCAAAACCCATCTCTCATATCTGCACGCACTTAATCAATATTTCTCCAATCCTGCGTATTTATATGCCTAACCAAACTTTTTTTTAAAAGTTACAATCACATCTGTCTCAATACTACCCCAGCAGCATGTTTTGAGGCATTTCACCACCCTTTGTGGAATAAGATGCCCCGGCATATGCCCTTTAAACTTCCCCATCTCAACTTAAAGTTATGCCTACTTGTATTTGATTTTTCCATTACGGGGACAAGGTTCTGACTGTTTACCCTGTCTATGCCTCTCTTAATTTTATATATTCTATCAGGTCTCTCAACCCCAGGCTTTCCAAATAAACAATGCAAGTCAGTCAAACTTGTCCCTGTAGCTATTACCACTTGATCCAGGCGTCATTCTGGTAACCTCCTCTGCCCCCTCTCAAAGCCTCTACATCCACGTTGGATTGGGCGCGAGCAGAATTGCGTGCAATACTCCACATTGTGCCCTGACCAAATTCCTATAAAGCTGCCTCATGACCTGACTTTTATATTGAATGCCTTGACCTAAGAGAGCAAGCAAACCATACGCCTTCTTTACCACTCCATCTGCTTGCGCTGCCACTTTCAGGAAGTTATGGGCTTAGACCTCAAAATCCCTCTGTGCATCAACGCTGGTTAAGGGTTATGCCATTAATGATATATTTTTCCCTGCACTTGACCTCCCAAAGAGCAATATCTCACATGACTTGCCATCTGTAATTTCTCCCACCCATTTCTGTAGCTGCTCTATATCGCACTGGATACTTTGACAGCCTTTCTCACAGTCCAATAAGCCTTGCAATCTTTGTGTCACCAGCAAACGTACTAACCAACCTACCTACGGTTATGACCTTGTCATTTACGTATATCACAAACAGCAGAGGTCCCAGGACAGATCCGTGCGGAACTCCACTGGTCACAGGCCTCCAGCCTGAATGTTGTTCCCCCACCGCAAACCCTCTGTCTTCAATCAGTAAACCATTTCTGATCCATACAAACCAAGTCACTGTCAAGCCTGTGCATCTTAACCTTCTAGATCAGCCGACCACGGGAGACTATATCAAATGCTGTAATAAAATCCCTGTCGACAGCACTCTCTGACTACTCCCTTTCCTGGTGGTCACCGATTTTGATTTCTGCCTCTATCTTCAGAGTGACCACCTCACTATAACTCCTGTCAATGATGCTCTCACACCCACCAGATCATTCGGAAGTCATCCAGCTGCAGCTCCAGTTCCTTAATGCAGTCCCTAAGGAGCTGCAGCAGGACGTACTTACTGTAGGTGTGGTCCCCAGGGGCATAGGAAATCCCCCTGACTTCCAACATCCTGCAGGAGAACCATTCCACCATCCCACCTGCCACCTCAATGACATCAAAATAACTTGGAAGAATTACACAGAAAAGCAGACTGTTCCTTCACCTGCCATTACACTTTTCTCAGCCTGCTCGCCAAAGCCTCTGAACCTCAGTAATGTATTTACACCTCAACCCCTCTTACCCATATAAACACTATCATTTTATCAGGATGCACCACAGCTTCGCTTGGGACCAGCTCCATCCAGACCACAAGAAATTGCAGCAATTGTGGACGCAGCAAAGACTTACACAAACCACCTTCCCTATCTATTCACTCAATTTATACTTCACGCTGCCTCGGCAAGGCCAGCAGCATAATCAAGGATGAGTCGCACCCCGGTCACTCCCTCTTCTCCCTCTCCCATAAGGCAAAAGTATAGAAGTGTGAAAACGCACACCAGCAGATTCAGGGATAGTTTCTACTCAGCTGTTATCAGGGCAACTCCCGCCAACAGAATCATCTACCACAACCAGAGAACATTCCTGAATTACTATTACCTCATTGGTGATCTCAGACTATCTTGATTGGACTTTGCTGGCTTTACCTTATGTAGGGTCTTGGCAGTGTAAGGAAGTAGCTCTACGCTACTCCACTATGAAGAATTATCTGCTCATTATGTTTTCCCTTATCATGTATCTAAACACTATAAATAGATTGTAATCATGTCTGTCTTTCCGCTGACTGGTTTAGCATGCACTGTTAGCTTTTCACTGTACCTCAGTACACGTGACAATAAACTAAACTAAACACAACATTTCACCTCACACAGCCATGATCCCAACAAAAAAAAAAAAAACAAAAAAAAAAAAATAAAAAAAAAAAAAAACAAAAAAAAACATGGCCATCCCCCTAAAAATTTCCTTCCTCTTTCTGGCTACTATGTCTTCTCCTGAATCAAATACACAGGACTAGATGTTAGAAAGTCCCTTGTGCCAGTAGGTGGGGAGCATTTCACGACATTCATTGATTGCTGAGAGTGGTGGACGCTCAACATCAGGGGGGGGGGGGGGGGGGGGGGGTGGGGGGGGGGGGGGGCTGGGGGGGGGGGGGTAGGGTGGTACGTATATGTATATACTTGGCCTGGGTAAACTTCAGGACAGCTGGGCACAGGACACATCATCCAGTAGTGTACCCTTGCATCACTGGGTGTTTCGGCCTTTTATCACTTACACCCTCCACAAGGCGGCCCGCTGCAGGATGATCAGCCCTCAGCGTGTGTCAGTGTCAAACTGCCTCAAAGATTCACCGTGACGCATTTGGGGCCCAGCATGGGTCTTTCCGCTTGAGCCAAATCCAACTGCTGCTTCTTTCAGCCGCGTTCTGAGAGTGATCTTATGGTCTTCTGCAGAGCCCTGACCATGGATTCCAAGCTCCTTCAGCAGTCTGATGGTAGATGACGCAACAAATTCCTCTGCATCCCACTTCAACTGGATAACGTTGATGTTCCAGCCACGCTGCCTTGCCTCTGCTGCAAGCTCTGTGTAGGCAGCTTCTTACGCTCATAGGCCTCCACAACAGAGTTCTCCCATGGAACTGTGAGCTCTATGATGTAAGCAGTCTTCTGTGGAAAGGGACCAGAACACCAAATCTGGCCTGAGGTTGGTCGAAGCATTTCAGGTGGAAAGATTAGTTGTCGGCGATGTCCGCCAGCATCCTCCAGTCACGGGCCCTGCATAGGTTTCCTTCTTCTGATCTAGTGGAAGGAAGTTTCGGTGTTTTCTGTCCTTCTCGGACAAAGGTTGTCGCCCTTAAGTGGGAGGGGTTGCTTGCTCTCGGAGGCAAGGAGTTGGTCGCACACAGCTGTTCTCAAGGGCTGTTGCAGGCTTTTGTTAATACCTGATTATGCCTCACGTGTATCTCCCTTGCGTGAGGCTGGTCTTGCAGCCTACCATGATGTGTTTGAGGGTTCGCTGGAGTTGGGCAGAGGGCACAGGTTGGATCCTCGCCGTACCACTGATTGAGGTTCTTTGGTGTTGGGAATGGACGTCGTATGTCGCTTCTGATGATGGAAGCTGATCTTGCTTGATTCCATTTCCCATAGTTATTTCCAGCTGATTCTTCCTCCGCTCCACACCTTCCCACTGCATCCATTGCCCCTGTTTGGCAAGCGAGACCGCCTTTGCCACTTCTTGCGGCCTCCTCTGTCGCCGCACTCCTCAACCCATCCAATATCCTCGCTCTGATGTTGTGGCCCTTTCGCCAAGTTGGTTTACTTGTCGTAAGGCCAATGCCTCCTCTTCCCTGCTGCACTTGCCCACGACGTCTTTGTGCCTCAGGGCTGATGAAGCTTGCTGTACTGCATCAGATGGTGTCACTTCCGGCCGGTTACTAGGGGCGGTCGCAACTGCACTGATGGTCTTGTCTCTAGAGTCCCTCAGTGTCATCTGGAGTCTTACTTTGGAACACTTGTATTTCCTCTGTGTAGACTAGTGAGAGGTAGTTCCAGGACCCCTTTGCCATAGAGGCGATGTTAGTTAGACATCGTGGGAACACGAGCCATTTCTTCGTCGTATGAAGTTATGGTTCGCTCCATCTTCTCCACAGTTGTTATTGGAGCTTCATAAACGGTTCAGTGGCCACATTGTCCGAGGAAGGAGTCCAAACTGTAAGGCACCAGAGCTTCAGTTTCCCAGTCAGTAGGGTCTGATTGATGATCTCCAGGCCGTTGACAATTTCTTGCCTTAGCTGTTGCACTGCTCTTTGTCCTTGAGACTTGCGTTGTACCATCTGCCCAGGCTTTTTACTGGCTGCTCAGACACTGTTGGTATTAGGTCGTCACCGATGCAGAACCTTGTGTCTCTCAAGCACCCCTTAACTATGGAGATGCTTCGAGACTTACTTGGTTTGATTTTCATTCGGGCCCACTTGATGTTCTCCTGCAGCTTTCCAAGTAGCCGCTTGGTGCATGCTGCAGTAGTGGTTATTGTTGTCATATCGTCCATGTTACGCCATGATGGGTGGCAGTCCACGGAGCCCAGCTCTGGTTCGTTCACGCCCACCACCCCATTTTGAGGCCCTTGATGATGACTTCCATGGCCATTGGTAAAGGCCTAAGGGTGAGACTGTGCAGCCTGCCATGATGCCTACTTCCAAGGCGCTGCCGATGTTGTAGCTGAATTCAGCTGTTGTGAAGCACAGCTGCAGGTCTTGGAAATAAGTTCTTGTCTCCAGTGTTGGTGATGAGCTATGGTACATGAAAAAGGCAAAAGATTCCAAAGGAGTTAATGTGGAACTGAACAATGCTTGGCCAGATCGAGGAAGATCACATGTAGGTCTCTCTTGTCCTTCTTAGCTGCTTGGATCTGGTGCCAGTTCATGCTTGTATGCTCCAAGCAGCCCGAAAAAACCTGGAATTCCTGCTTCTGTACAGATGTATCAATGTACTTGTTTGTTACCAGATAGGTGGATAGCCTTTGTGATACAATGGCTGAAAAAGATTTTTTCCCTCGACGTTGAGGAGACATATTGGCCGGAATTGGCTGATGTCTGATGCATCCTTTTCTTTAGGTATTAGTATGCCGCCGGCCTTCGCCACACCTTAGGTATTGGTTTGCTTCTTCCACACCCTCATGAGCTTCCATAGAAAGCGTAACACATCGGTGCATTCTTGTAGAGCCTTGTATGGTACTCCGTTTGGGCCCTGGAGCTGATGCTGCTCTTGCTCGCCGGACGTTGTTCTCTACCTCTTTCCAATTTCGGAGGGCTGGTGTCCATGTTGAATTCAGGTGGTTGAATAGGTGGGATGTCATGTGGGATGACTAACTTCTCATGCCTTTTCGTCCCCCTGTCTTGGTGGGCCTTTTCCAGGGTGTTCCTCCAATTCTTGTTTTGATGTTTTCAAAGTTCCACTTTTTTCCTTTGCGAAGAGGTCTTTGATGAACTTGAAAGGATCTTTGTAGAAACCGTGTTCTTGTTGTGTTCTTTATTCTTGCGAAGTTCTCCTCATGTTCTCTGCTTTTCGCAAGGTTGCCAATCGGCTCTGATGTCCTCTTGGAGTAGCATGAGACCTTCTCTCTCTGCGTTCAGTTGCTTTTTTCATTGCTTTTTCAACTGTCTCCTCTCTCTGATTAGCCTCTCGATCTCCTGCTGCCTCCTGGACTTGATTGGTGTTGGTAACTTCTTTCCACCTCTCCCTTTACTTACCCCAAACCGTTTCTTCTCCATAGCTGTAGATTATGTTGCCCCATCCTTTCAAGCTTTTCCACTGCTGTGCCCACTTGTTGCTCCAAGATATGTATAAGGTCATGTTGACCGTCTCCCACTCTTTCTTTTCAAACAGCTTTGGGCCACTTCACTCCAGGTTTATGCATACGTTGATCTTTCCCTCCAATGGAGGTCTTTGTAGTTGTGCGTGGGCTCCTCCACTCGGCATTTCTGTGCTTGTATCACCTCTTCAGTGACATGGGGTGCTGATGCTCTGCGAACTTTGGTTTTTTGTGTTCCCGTCGCTGTGCTTCATTCGAACTGATTTGACTGGTTGCTTCGTAGGAAGTACTGGTCAATGCGAGGCCCATGTCTCTGCTCTCTCAAGCACTTTTTCCTCCCTTGTGGATCTTCAAGCCCATCATTGTGTTCTTTTCTCCCAACCCACAGATGCCACACCTGAAGTTGTGTCCCGCAGCTGTTGTGGATGTCTCAATGTGCCATGTCTCCTTGTCCGTGGTCATTTCCGTTCTGGGTCTGTAACCGTGTTATCAATCGGGTGAGCATCTTGCGCCCCGCTCTCGCAGTCTAGGGGTATTTCTTTTAATTTTTACTTTCTTGTAGGCATTTAGCGGGTGTCTCCAACTAGCTGAAACAGCTTTGGAAGACTGCTGTCATGGGGAGAGCTAGCCACATGACGGGCCCATTCGGGGTCTGTTCCCTCCTGTCAGCTGTCTCTCCAAGCTGTCACATGGGACTTTCCATGTTGTCAGCTGTCCTTTCACAGCGTCACTGGATTAAGTCCAGATTTTAAGAATCATATACACAGGACTAGATGTTAAGAAGTCCCTTGTGCCAGTAGGTGGGGAGCATTTTCACGACATTCATTGATTGCTGAGAGTGTGTGGCGCCTCAAAATCAGGGGGGGAGGGGGGGGGCTGGGGGGGGGGGGGCGTACCGTATTATGTATATCTTGGCCCTGGGTAAACTTCGGAAGGCTGGGCACAGGACACATCATCAGTTGTGTACCCTTGCATCACTGGGTGGTTTCGGCCTTTTATCACTATACCCTTCCCACAAGGGCGGCCCCCGCTGCAGGATGATCAGGCCCTCAGGTGTTGGTGTCCCGTGTCAAACTGCTCCCAAAGATTCACCTTGACGCATTTGTTTTCGGGGACCAGCATGGGTTCTTTCCCGCTTGAGCCAAATCCAACAGTGCTGATTCTTTCAGCGCGTCTGAGAGTGATCTTTATGGTCTTCTGCAGAGCTCTGACCATGGATTCAAGCCTTCTTCAGCAGTCTGATGGTAGATGCGCAACAAATCTCTGCATCCCACTTAATGGATAAACGTTGATGTTTCCAGCACAAGCTGCGTGCCTCTGCTGCAAGCTCTGTGTATAGCGCAGCTCTTACGCTCATAGGCCTCAACAACAGAGTTCTCCCATGAACTGTGAGCTCTATGATGTAAGCAGTCTTCTGTGAAGGGACCAGAACACCAAATCTGGCTGAGGTTTGTTCGAAGCAATTTCAGGTGGAAAGATTAGATGTCGGCCGATGTCCGCCAGCATCCTCCATCACGGCCCTGCATAGGTTTCCTTCTTTCTGA
The DNA here is from genome assembly GCA_035221665.1 of Okamejei kenojei. Taxonomy (NCBI): domain Eukaryota; kingdom Metazoa; phylum Chordata; class Chondrichthyes; order Rajiformes; family Rajidae; genus Okamejei; species Okamejei kenojei. The sequence continues at coordinate 6,740,164 of CM069150.1, read as the reverse complement.
TCTAGTGGAAGGATGTTTCGGTGTTTTCTGTCTTCTCGGACAAAGGTTGTCGCCCTAAGTGGGAGGGGTTGCTTGCTCTCGGAGGCAAGGAGTTGGTCGCACACAGCCTGTTCTCTAGGCTGTTGCCAGGCTTTTTAATACAAGATTATGCCTCCACGTGTATCTCCCTTGCGTGAGGCTGTCTTGCAGCCTACCATGATGTGTTTTGAGGGTCGCTGGGGAGTTGGGCAGAGGGCACAGGTTGGATCCTCGCGTACCACTGATTGAGGTTCTTTGGTGATGGAGGACGTAGTATGTCGCTCGATGATGAAGCTGATATTCTTGCTGGATTCCATTTCCCATAGTTCTTTCTCAGCTGATCTTCTCCGCCTCACACACCTTCCCACTGCATCCCATTGCCCCTTTTTGGACAAGCGAGAGCTGTGCACTTATTGCGGCCTCTCCCTGTCGCCGCACCTCCTCAACCACCAATATCCTACGCTCTGATGTTGGGCCTTTCGCCTAGTTGGTTTACTGGTCGTAAGGCCAAAGCCTCCTCTTCCCTGCTGCACTTGCCCCCCACGACGTCTTTTTTGCCTCAGGGTCTGATGAGCTTGCTGTACTGCATCAGTGGTGTCCACTTCGGCCGGTTACTAGGGGCGGCGCAACAGCACTGATGGATCTTGTCTCTAGAGGTCCCTCAGATGTCATCTGGAGTCTTACTTTGGAAACACTTGTATTCCTCTGTTAGACTAGTGAGAGGTAGTTCCAGGACCCCTTTGCCATAAGAGGCCGATGTTACGTTTAGACATCGTGGGACACCGAGCCATTTCTTCGCGTATGAAGTTATGGTTTCGCCCTCCATCTTCTCCACAGTTGTTCATTGGAGCTTCATAAACGGTCAGTGGGCCACATTGTCCGAGGGAAGGAGTTCCAAACTGTTAGGCCACCAGAGCTTCTGTATCCCAGGTTTGTAGGGTTGATTGATGATCTCCAGGCCGTTGACAATTTCTTGCCTTTAGCTGTTGCCACCTGCTCCTTTGTCTTGAGACTTGCGTAGGCTACCATCTGCCCAGGCTTTTACTGGTGCTCAGACACTGTTGGTATTAGGTCGCGTCACCGAATGCAGACCTTGTGTCTCTAAGCACCCCCTTAACTATGGGAGATGCTTCGAGACTTACTTGGTTTGATTTTCATTCGGGCCCACTTGATGTTCTCCTGCAGCTTTCCAAGTAGTCGCTTGGTGCATGCTGCAGTAGTGGTTATTGTTGTCATATCGTCCATGTACGCCCTGATGGGTGGCAGCGGAGCCCAGCTCAGGTTCGTTCATCGCCACTCAACCATTTTGATGGTCCCTGATGATGACTTCCATGGCCATTGTAAAGGCCAAGGGTTGAGACGGTGCAGCCTGCCATGATGCCTAATTCCAAGCGGCTTGCCATGTTGTATGAATTCAGCTGTTGTGAGCACAGCTGCTGGTCTTGGAAATAGTTCTTGACCAGTGTGGTGATGAGCTCTGGTACATGGAGGATAAAAGGGCAAAAGATCCAAAGGAGTTAATGTGGAACTGAACCAAATGCATTGGCCCAGATCGAGGAAGATCACTGTAGGTCTCTCTTGTTCTTCTTAGCTGCTTGGATTGGTGCCTGATCATGCTTGTATGTCCAAGGCAGCCCGAAAACCTGGATATTCCTGCTTTCTGTACAGATGTATCAATGTACTTGTTTGTTTACCAGATAGGTGGATAGCCTTTAGTGATATCAATTCTGAAAAGATTTTTCCCTCGACGTGAGGAGACATATTGGCCGGTATTTGGCTGCATGTCTGAGTGCATCCTTTTCATTTAGGTATTAGGTATGCCGCCGGCCCTTCGCCACAACCTTAGGTATTGTTTGCTTCTTCCACACACCTCCTCATGAGCTTCCATAGAAAGGCTGTGTTAACCCATCCGGTTGCATTCTTGTAGAGCTTGTATGGATACTCCGTTTGGCCTGAGCTGATGCTGCTCTTGCTCGCCGGACCCGTGTTCTCTACCTCTTTCCATTCGGAGGGTGGTGTCATGTTGAAGTCAGGTGGTTGAATAGGTGGTGATGTCATGTGGGATGGACTAACTTCTATGCCTTTTTCGTGTCTTGGTGGGCCTTTTCCAGTGTGTTTTCCTCCAATTCTTGTTTTTGATGTTTTCAAAGTTCCACTTATTTTTCCTTTTGCGATGAGGTCTTTGATGAACCTTGAAAAGGATCTTTGTAGAAACCGTGTTCTTGTGTGTTCTTTTATTCTTGCGAAGTTTTCCTCATGTTATCTGCTTTCGCAAGGTTGCACAATCCGGCTCTTGATGTTCCTCTTGGAGTAGCATGAGGGACCTTTCTCTCTCTGCGTCGTTGCTTTTTTTCCATTCGCTTTTTTAACTGTTCCTCTCTCTGTTAGCCTCTCGATCTCCTGCTGCCTCTGGACTTGATCTGGTGTTTGGTTTAACTTCTTTCCACCTATCCCTTTACTTACCCAAACCGTTCATTCTCGCATAGCTGTAGATTATGTTGCCTTCCTTTCAGCTTTTTCCACTGCTGTGCCCACTTGTGCTCAAAAGTTATGTATTATGGGTCACATGTTGACCGTTCTCTCCACTCTTTCTTTTCAACAGCTTTGGGGCCACTTCACTCAGGTTTATGCCTTTGATCTGTCCCTCCAATGGTGGGTCTTTGTAGTGTTGGTGCGGCTCCTCCACCGGCATTTCTGTGCTTTATACCCTATCAGTGACATGGGTGCTGTTGCTCTGCGAGAACTTTTGGTTGTGTCCCGTCGCTGGCTTCATTCGACTGATTTGGACTGGTTGCTTAGTAAGAAGTTATGGTCAATGCGAGGCCATGTCTCTGCTCTCTAAGCACTTTTTCCTCCTTGGTGGATCTTCAAGCCCATCATTGTTGTTTTTTCTCCCAACCAAGATGCACACCTGAAGTTTGGCTGTCGCGCAGCTGTTGTGGATGTCTCATGTGCCATGCTCTCCATGTCCGTGGTCATTTTCCGTTCTGGGTCTTGTAAGTGTGTTATCAATCGGTGAGCCATCTTGCGCCCCGCTTCGCAGGCTCTAGGGGTATTTCTTTTAATTTACTTTTTGTTAGCCAAGTTAGCGGGTTGTCTCCAACTAGCTGAAACAGCTTTGGAGACGGCTTCTGTCATGGGAGTAGCCTGACGGCCCCATTGGGGTCTGTTCCCTCCTGTCAGCTGTCTCTCCAAGCTGTCAACATGGACATCCCATGTTTGTGGTCAGATGTCCTTTCACAGCACGTCACGGATAAGTCAGATTTTCAGAATCAAATACACAGGACTTGATGTTACGAAGTCCTTGTGCCAGTAGGTGGGGAGCATTTCACGACATTCATTTGATTGCTGGAGTTGGTGGACGCTCCAACATCAGGGGGGGGGGGGGGGGGGCTCGGGGGGGGGGGGGGGTACGTTAATATGTATATCTTGGCCTGGGTAAACCTCAGGACAGTGGGCACAGGAGCACAATTATCAGTAGTGTACCCTTGCTATCATGGGTTTTCGGCTTTTATCACATATACACCTCCACAAGGGCGGCCCGCTGAGGATGATCAGCCCTCAGTTCGTGATTGTTATTTGTTGTCCGTGTCAAAAACTGCCTCAAAGATTCACCGTGACGATTTGGGGCCCAGCCATGGGTCTTTCGCCTTGAGCCAAAATCCAAACTGCTGCTTCTTTCAGCGCGCTCTGAAGAGTGATCTTATGGTCTTCTGCAGAGACATTGACCATGGGATTCCAAGCTCCTTCAGCAGTTCTGATGGTTGATGACGCAACAATCCTCTGCATCCCACTTCAACTGGATATACGTTGATGTTTCCAGCCCGCTGCCTTGCCTCTGCTGCAAGCTCTGATGTAGCGCAGCTCTTACGCTCATAGGCCTCCACAACGAGTTCTCCCATGAAACTGTGAGCTCTATGATGTAAGCAGTTTTCTGTGAAAGGGACCAGAACACCAAATCTGGCCTGAGGGTTGGTTCGAAGTAATTTTTAAGGTGGAAAGATTAGTTTGTCGGCCGATGTCCGCCAGCATCCTCCAGTTCACGGGCCCTGCATAGGTTTCCTTCTTACTGATCTAGTGGAAGGATGATTAGGTGTTTTCTGTCCCTTCTCGGACAAAGGTTGTCGCCCTTAAGTGGAGGGGTTGACTTGCCTTCGGAAGGCAAGGAGTTGGTCGCACACAGGCTGTCTCAGCTGTTGCCAGGATTTTAATACCTGCATTATGCCTCCACGTGTATCTCCTTGCCGTGAGGCTGGTCTGCAGGCCTACCATGATTATTGGGTTTGAGGGTCGCTGGAGTTTGGGCAGGAGGGAACAGGTTGGATCCTTCGCCGTACACTGATTGAGGTTCTTTGGTGATGGAAGGACGTTCGTATTATGTCGCTCTGATGATGAAGCTGATATTGCTTGATTCATTTCCCATATTATTTCCAGCTGTTCTTCTCCGCTCCACTCCTTCCCACTGCCATCCATTAGCCACCTGTTTGGCAAGGAGACGCCTTTGAACTTCTTGCGGCCTCCTCCTGTCGCCAGCACCTCTCAACCACCCAATATCCTCCCGCTCTGCTGTTGGGGAGACCTTTCGCCAAGTTGGTTTACTTGTCGTTAAGGCCAAAGCCTCCTCTTCCCTGCTGCACTTTGCCCACGACGTCTTTTGTGCCTCAGGCTGATGAAGCTTGCTGTACTGCATCATGATGGTGTCCACTTCCGGGACGGTTTACTAGGGGCGGGGCGCAAACAGCACTGATGGTACTTGTCTCTAGAGATCCCTCACAGTGTCATCTGGAGTCTTACTTTGGAACACTTGTATTCCTTCTGTTGAATAGTGAGAGGTAGTTCCAGGACCCCTTTGCCATAGAGGCCGATGTTAGTTAGACATCGGTGGGACACCGAGCCATTTCTTCGCGTATGAAAGTTATGGTTCGCTCCATCTTCTCCACAGTTGTTGATTGGTGCTTCATAAACGGTCAGTGGCACATTGTCGAGGAAGGAGTCCAAACTTGTAGGTCACCAGAGCTTCAGGTTTCCAGGCCGGTAGGGTTGATTGATGATCTCCAGGCCGTTGACAATTTCTTGACTTAGCTGTTGCACCTGCTCTTTGTCCTTGAGACTTGCGTATTGTACCATCTGCCCAGGCTTTTTACTGGCTGCATCAGTCACTGTTGGTATTAGGTTCGTCACGATGCAGAACCTTGTGTCTCTAAGCACCCCCTAACTATGGAGATTGCTTCGAGACTTACTGGTTTGATTTTTCATTCTCGCGGCCCACCTTTGATGTTCTCCTGCAGCTTTCCAAGGTAGCCGCTTGGTGCATGCTGCAGTTGTGGTTAATGTTGTTCATAACGTCCATGTACGCCCCTGATGGGTGGCAGAACGGAGCCCAGCTCTGGGTTCGTTCACCGCCCACCAACCATTTTGAGGGCCCTGATGATGACTCCTGGCCATTGTAAAGGCCAAGGGTGAGACTGTGCAGCCTGCCATGATGCCTACTTCCAAGCGCGCCATGTTGTACTGAATTCAGGCTGTAGTTGAAGCACAGCTGCAGGTCTTGGACCATGTTTCATTGACCAGTGTGGTGATTGATGAGCTTGGTACATGGAAAAGGCAAAAAGTTTCCCAAAGGAGTTCATGGTGGAACTGAACCAATAATGCATTGGCAGATCGAGGAAGATCCACATGTAAGGTTTCTCTTTGTCCTTCTTAGCTGCTTTGGATCTGGTGCCAGATCATGCTTTGTATGCTCAAGCAAGCCGGAAAAACTCTGGAATTCCGCTTTTCTGTACAGATGTATCAATGTACTTGTTTGTTACCAGGATTAGGTGGTGATAGCCTTTGTGATACAATGCTGAAATAAGGATTTTTTCCCTCGACGTTGAGGAGGACATATGGCCGGAATTGGCTGATGTCTGATGCATCCTTTTCTTTTGGTATTAGTATGCCGCCGGCCTTCGCCACATCCTTAGGTATTGTTTGGCTTCTTCCACCACCACCCTCATGAGCTTCATAGAAAGCGTAACAATCCGGTGCATTCTTGTAGAGCTTGTATGGTACTTCCGTTTGGCCCATGGAAGCTGATGCTGCTCTTGCTCGCCGGACAGTGTTCTTACCTCTTTCCATTTCGGAGGGCTGGTGTCCATGTTGAATTAGGTGGTTGGAATAGGTGGGGATGTTCATGTGGGATGACTAACTTCTCATGCCTTTGTGTCTTGGTGGGCCTTTTCCAGGTGTTCCTCCTCAATTCTTGTTTTGATGGTTTTCAAAGTTCCACTTTTTTCCTTTGCGAAGAGGTCTTTTGGATGAACTTGAAAGGATCTTTGTAGAACCGTGTTCTTGTTGTGTTCTTTATTCTTGACAGAAGTTTCCTCATGTTTGCTCTGCTTTTCGCAAGGTTGACCAATCGGCTCTTGATGTCCTCTTGGAGTAGGCATGAGACCTTCTCTCTCTGCGTCAGATTTTTTTTGTGCTTTTTATCCATTGCTTTTTCAACTGTCTCCTATCTTGATTAAGGCCTTCTCGATCTCCTGCTGCCTACCTGGACTTGATTGGTGTTGGTAAAAATTCTTTCCCACCTCTCCCTGTTACTTAACCCCAAACCGTTCTTCTCCATAGCTGTAGATTACTGTTGCCCATCACTTTCAAGGCTTTCCATGCTTGTGCCCACTTGTTGCCTCCAAGTTATGTATTTAAGGTCCACTGTTGACCGTCCTCCCATCTTTCTTTTAAACAGCTTTGGGCACTTCACTCCAGGTTTATGCCCTTTGATACTTTCCTCCAATGGAGGTCTTTGTAGTGTTGCGTGGGCTCCTTCACCGGCATTTCTGTGCTTGTCTCACCCTCTTCAGTGCATGGGTGCTGATGCTCTGCGAACTTTGGTTTGTGTCCCGTCGCTGTGCTTCATTCGACTGATTTGACTGGTTGCTTTCGTAGAAGTACTGGTCATTGCGGAGGCCATGTCTCTGCTCTTCAAGCACTTTTTTCCTCCTTGGTGTAATACTATCTCTCTATG